>OW240923.1:1699395-1732788 GCA_933207985.1 Pelobates cultripes | reverse complement strand
CTGCCACCCCACACTGTCATCTTCCTCCTCACTGTCACCCACTCACACCCTGCCCCCAAAACTGTCACATTCCTCCACACTGCTCCCTCACCCTGTTACCCTTTCACACACTTGCACCCCATTTTGTCAGCCCCCAACACTATGTCACCAATACATACAGTCACTCCTCCCACACAGTCACTGTTTCCAACACTGCCTCCCACACTCTAACCTACCCACCGTCACAATTCCACACATACTGTCACCCCCCACATGCTGTCATGCCTTCTTCACCCAGCCTCGCTCACATTAACCTCTCCTAATCTTGTCGCTCTCACCCCCTCCATCCATACCACAATTACCAGCCATCGCTCTTCCACACTCACCCTATCACACTCATTTTCTCTCATACTGTCACACTCACCCCCAACCCTTTCACTTGTGCCCAACCATGCCACACTCACCCTGTCACATAATCCTGTCCGACTCACTTTCCCTCGCCTTGTCACACTTCCTCCTCCAGCCGTGTAACACATAACCCCAACCCTGTCAAACTTATCCCCCTTCACCCTATCACATTAACTTCTATCCTGTCACTCATCCTGCCAAGCCACGCCACACTCACCCTGTCACATAACCCTCCCTCATCCTGTCACTCTTACCTCCCCTTGCCCTGTCACTTTTTCTCCTTCAACCGTGCCACACTCACCCCAACAGTGAATACAGAGACTAGCTCTCAGTATCCAGCACTGCAAGCCTGTCATACATTATAACTACAGCTCATTATACACACGATGCAACCCCTATATGTTTTTTACTATGAGTATTAGTGGTGGGGCCTCTTGTTTGAGTTTCGCCTAAGGCCTCATAAAGTCTAGAGCCGCCACTGGTTAGGCATTAGATAATACTGCACAGTTTTATTGGTGAATGTCGCTTCTCATGAAGTTACTTCTTATCTTAGTATTGGTGAGAGTTATAAACAAGAGTGGGTATAACTAGACAGTATAGAATTAGCTCTAAGAGTAGATCACTTGAACTGCAGAATATGCACGAGAGAAAGGGGAACTAAAGGGTAATTATATCTGCATTTGATATAGCGAAGCTAAGGTTAGCGTGTTTATATTATATAGTGCTTGCAATGTTATTGGAAAGCTCAGGTGGGAGCATAAATTGAATGAGTACATAGTCCACATGACAATACTCTGCATCCACGGCCGGTGCCACTTGATCTCTTGCTTGTGTCCAGCAACAGCTTCATCCGATGCCCATCTGCAGTAGTGTCGGTGCTTGGGTAGGCAGATGTCAAGGGTCCCCCAAACGATGCCCCTCCAGCTCTCATCCGAGATCCGGTCAGAGGTTTTGATTGCACAAGTCCCCAGTCTGGTTGTACGCAGATCTTGGTCATGGAGTCCCGAGAAATGATTGCATATGTTGGCAGGAGACGTCTGATGAGTTGAGATGGTGAGTATGGGGGAGTCCAGCATTGATCTGAGGTCCCGTAAGGGAGCAATTCCGGGCTGGGGGGCCTGGGGTCTTCTGGCATGATGCTATCTCCCAGGTGGGGTAGTAAACTCCCGATGGAGAGTAGGGGACTGAGGGGGTAAGCCCGGAATGAGTCTCTGCTGAGACATTGGGCGACTCACCGCTTGTCGGAGATTGAAGTGCAGGAGCTTCCGTCGGATCGCCCGCCTCCTTCTACCCGCTATCCAAATCACTCCTGGGGCCTGTCCCAGAGCTGTGGGTTGCTGCATGGTGTCCCGTGGAGTTATTGTCTGTGGGACCTCTGCTGGGGTGCCCCTGCGGTTATCGAGCTTGTCCCAGAAGTCGGCGAGTAGGCAGTCTAGCCGTTCCGACAATGAGGGCAGAGGGGATCTGGGTGGCATGTGGCGTCTGCCATGTTATGCGTCGCTGGTTCGGCGGATATTGGTGCCTTAGACCAGAGCTGCAGGCTGTGGGTCCCAGGATATCCCTCATCGGCAAGAGGGTGGGGAGAGAGCGTGCCAGGGAGACCAACAGTGAAGTAGGCTGCAGTTGGTGGAGGGATCGGCCGCCTCCCTCGTTCTGTCTGAGTAGGTCATGTGTAGGCCTCAGGCCTTTCCCCTGGATGTAATCGTCGAGTTTGGTCAAGGACTTGATCATGTATCGCCGCTATAGTAGACCTCTGACTCTGGGAAGCAGGCAATATGCGGGACGGAATTTTGTCTGATATTAGGTTGTTTAGCCCGGAGTTCGTCTGGGGTGCGACCGTTCAGCTTGGTTGCCAAGCCCCGCCCCCAATATTGTTGAATTGGTAAGGCAGTGGCTGAGTGACAGGCAACAGCGGGTTGTAGTCAATGGAATATATTCGAAGCTTGGACTTGTCACCAGTGGGGTACCTCAGGGATCTGTACTTGGACCCATTCTCTTTAATATTTTTATTAGTGATATTGAAGGTCTTGATGGTAAGGTATGTCTTTTTGCTGATGATACTAAACATTTTAAATATAATATTGCACTCACAAATTTTCAAATGATAAAAGATTACATCTAAAAGATGTACTTGTACTCGATCCACAGCAAGTGGAATTTCTCCTAAGTGATGTTCCAGATGATCAAGTAACTCAAAGTATCCCAGCATACAGCATAACCAAAAAAAAAAGTAAAATCAATGTATAATCAACCCTTGCTTCCGGGTATTCAGATTGACTTGTTCCAAAATTGTTCCAGCTTTACCCTCAACATAGAGTCTCACCTTGTGTTTGTAGGGACCTGCTATACATGCCATAACCACTAGTTTTTATAAGAGCTTCACAGCTATACTATCTTGGAGGAGAGGTTCACCCACTGGAAGCTGGATCCTGGTCTTGGGTCCAGGGTGGGTGGAGGACGGCGAGATCCCCAACCAAGCTGCGGCGGTTCGTGGGAGTCTACGGTGCTGATGGTGTCTGGTGGAGTGCTTGGAGAGCACTAGGAGCATCGATTGGTGGAGGCACTCGGTCTGAGTACCAGGCGGTCCGTCACACAAATCTAGTAGAATATGCAAATTAACAAGCCTTGCTATTCAGGCAGTGCATACAGATGTTGCTATATGCACTGTAGAGGGTGTAGTAAAGGCTCCACAGCCAAATCCACCTAGATGGTAACAAGCATCAGCAGGACAGGAGAGCACACAAAACATTTAACCACAACCAATTATATTATACACACCCTGCACCTATAAATGGGCACAGGGTGGCAGACATAGGAGTAGTCCAGGGTCCTACATAAAATGTTCGTCTGAATCTTCTGGTGATGGCGAGTACCGTCACACAATCAATACACACCCAAAAAAACACTTCTTTAAAGGGACATGCATCACTTTGAAATAACAATGCTCTCATTCAAAAGTGTTTGCTTTGGATAAGACAGTTGCCTCACTTTAAAGGCTGGGGGAAAAAAAGGTAGATATTTACCTACTTCTTCTTTCTTATGCGTTCTACACCCACTCCAGGGGGGGGCAATGATCTAACCTATCAGTGTCCTATCCCTTAGAATGATGGACACTCGGTATGCCTGACAGATTTACACATGCGTCTTTGGACGATCTATTAACCTTGTAACATCCTGACATGGGGATTAAAAAGAGAGTCTCATCAGTGTGATCAAACAGAGCTGGCTCCTGTGTCGAGTTACTCTCTCCTGCTGCTACACAATAATGTACTGTTTGTGTGATTAGTCTACCGATCTAAAACGGAGATGGGTGGGTAAGAAAGGGGAGGTTATACAAACTCCCCTAGAGGAAAGGTAAATCCAACAATGCACACTAACCAAGTTTATAGTGAGTTAATAAACGTTTTTCACACATTTTTCAACATTTGTCTTGCTTTGTTTTGGTTTGTTCATTTGTTTAAAACTATTTGCGTACTGCTTTAAAAAACATTTTTTTTTAAATTTGCCTTTTTAGGTATCGGTTGTTCTGGTGCTCAGAGTATCCCTTCAACCCTTTAAGGACCTTCCTTGCTGTCCTACAAAAAGTTGGCTTAAATGCCTGTAGGAAAGCATGGAAGCCCTGTATATTTGGTGTGAGCAGAGAACCTCAGGTTTCAATGGATACCCATGGCTATATTCTGTCTGCTGGGGCCATTTGTACAGACTTTTTGCAGCAATGGATGCAGCTCATTACATAGCCAATGAAATGCCTATAGGGATAAATCCTTGCACACACCACTAACCATAGGTATCAATGTATAGGGTACCTCAAACTTACCAGTGGAAGCAAGCACTGCGCAGAGGCGTTTCACTCCAATAATAAAACCGCAGCTGAGCACTCACACTCGGTTTATATAAGTAGCAGGCTGCTCAGAAGAAACCCTCCAGGGTCTGAAAAGACCTTTACAGGGCCTCCCTGTTTGTCCACAACGGATTGTGACTAATGCAGGGCTTTGCCAGCTGCCCAGCACCAATCTCAGTATAATCGCCTAGAAACCAGACTTCATTATACAAAGTGTAATTATGAAGACGGCCAGTAGATGGCGGTCACAGACTGCATGTTAAATAGTAAAACCCATTTCAAATATTAGAATTGATA
The DNA here is from genome assembly GCA_933207985.1 of Pelobates cultripes. Taxonomy (NCBI): domain Eukaryota; kingdom Metazoa; phylum Chordata; class Amphibia; order Anura; family Pelobatidae; genus Pelobates; species Pelobates cultripes. Next base: position 1,728,263 of record OW240923.1, on the reverse strand, counting down.
TTAGCAGTGGGTTACCTTAGGGTTAGGTACATTTAGATGCAATAGTAGTAACCCTACAATGGAACTATCCATACATCACGTTTTTACCCAGCCACACTCTTCACACATGCTTGACATAAGCATCACCTATACTAACTTACCTGTTGAAAGGAGATACTTACACTTACCCGTCAAGCTAAAAGTAGATAATAACATCACTCACAACTTTGATTCTATGTCAAAATTAATTTTATTCTGACAACAAGAATAGAAGTTTATTTTTCTGAAAGGTCATTTAAAGCAGAGATTACTTTCCAGCGGTTATGTATCTTTAACTAGCATAATTCCTATGGGCAGGCAAGGCATCATGGGAGTTGTGGTTTCAGAGCTAGATTGCAGCAGTTTAAATCTAAGCTTACAGATAGATTGTTTAATTTTTTTCTTTAAATTAACATTAAAATCGGCTTTCAGCCCAGTGTTCTCATTAAAGGTTCTGGCCCACTCTGAGCAAGCATAGTGCTTTTGTTATTTATGGATCCGCTCATGTCTGCGGAGGTTTGAGCTTTGGGCGAATGTTTTACCGCATGCATCACATTTAAAGGGTTTCTCTCCCGTGTGTGTTCTCCTGTGACTAGCAAATGCAGAACGATCCCCAAACTGCCGGCCACATTCATGGCAGGTAAAAGGCTTCTCACCAGTGTGAATGCGCTGGTGAGAAATTAGAGTTGAATGCTGACTGAAGCTTTTCTCACAATCTGGGCAGCTGAAAGGTTTCTCTCCAGTGTGAATCCGCTGATGGATTAATAAAGTTGACTTGTCAGCAAAGCATTTCCCACAGTTCACACAGCGATGCGGTTTCTTTGCTCTGTGTGTTCTTTGATGGGCAGCAAACAATTCTTTCACATAAAATATTTGCCCACAGTCCACACATTGATGAGGTTTTCTGCCTAGGTGTGTTTTCTGATGGATCAGAAGCAATGAATGCTGAACAAATCTCTTCCCACACACAAAGCACACGAAAAGCTTCTCCTCAGCATGGCTCCTCTGGTGTAATACAAGGACAGCATGCAGAACAAATCTCTTCCCACATTCTGTGCAGACATAGCTCTCATTTGCATCTGTCTGCACTTTGGTCTTTATTTTCTGGCAAGGTAGACACATTTCATTTCTGTTCTTGGAGCAGTGTTTTGGATGTTGCTTCAGTTCCACATTAGGCAAGATGGGCCTAGGCTTCCGAATAAAGATTCTTGTATAGAACATTTTTCCACATTTGCTGCAACTGTGTGATATCCATAAAGCTCTCTTTTTCTTATGTTGCTTGTAATACACAAGGTTTTTCGAGCTTATTCTGCCAATGGTATATTTGAAAAGTTTCATCTGGCTGTAAACATCAGATGTTTTATTTATATGCTTGCGAGATTTTCTCTTACGATGGGGCACACGGAGTGTCTCGGTGCCACACTGCTCTTCACAATTGCAGTAGCGGAATAAATTGTAATTCCTGCAAACCTTTCCCACTTCTCTTGGTTTTCCTTTATTTGTGTGTGCCTCTGCTTTCTGACTCGTTGAATTTTTGGCAAGGATCAAACTGTCCAGAGAATGTGGAATTTTCAAGACACAAGAAGCTTGGTGTTTCCGAACAGAACGGCGTTTTTTGTTTAGCTGTAAATCTGAGCTTTGAGTGCTCTGTCTGTGAAGGCAGCAAGAGTCCTCCTCCTCCTCCTCACTATGAGCTAGGGAGCATTTCTTCTTCCCGATACTAGTTTCTTGATGGGGATACGACATATCACAAGTACACTCCCGCTTGCCTGTGTAGGGGATTCCCTTTTTCTTCTTGTTGTCACCAGAAGATGCACACAAGTTGCTCCAGGTACTGGAATGCAAAGTAGGGCTTTGCTGACTATTCCAGCATATATCCATAGCTTTCAGCTGTCTATTTGTGTTACGCCTGCCTGTAGGGGGCCTTATCACATCTCTTGGAATATTGCTTTCATTGTTAAGCATGCTCTGGGGACCTAATGTCAGCTTCTTGCCAGTGTCCGGATTGGCAAGTTTCAGCACCACACGCTCGGAAGCATCCATGTTACTCACACTAACAATTAATGACTTTGGTTCAATGGCAAATCTATCACCTTTAATTGTTCGAAAGTGAATAGTCTTCGTTCTTTCAATGTCCTTTTCTTTTATATGTGTTATGGGTATCTCCACCTCTGAGACAATTTCACTTGCACCACTATGTTGAACTAGTCTATTAAAGGGGCCTGCATCGCTATCTCCGGACCTTTTCCTCACCTTATGCCTTCCTGTCTTATCGGTCAAACGGCTGCCCTTGGAACAAACACTGGTATCAGCAGCATTGCCAACTGGGTGACCCTCAAGGACTGCTCTGCCGTCACTGTCTGGATCAGGGAACTGGCTAACTTTAGTTCTGTCAAGTGGACCAAGTATCTCCGAAGGGTTGTAAGTTTTGGAAGTGCAGTTGCTGTCAAGATTATGTGTGTTAGACTCGCTTTGGGGCAATTTGGTCTGAAGTCTGTCTTGATCTTTAACAAAGGGAATGTGTTTTAACATCTGGCTTCTAGTACACAAATCAAGCTCGGAATTCACAGATACACTCAGTTCTTTGAATTTGGTATTCTCTTCAGAGTTTTTAAGTAAAGAATCAGGGCACAACATGGAACTGCTTTGGGAGAGTGAGGATAGCTGTGGTTCAGTTGGTTGAATTTCCTTTTTGTAAGAGTCATGCATAGTGCAACCCGTGTCACAGGCATGTGGCCGCTTCCGTTTTGTGGATCTTGCAGCATTACCACGGAATTCTTGCAGTGCTTTTCTCGGCCAAACTGCATGTGTACAGAGTCTTTTTTCACATGTGGTTTCAGTGCCATCGTGAGTTTTGCTTCCATGTTGCATGGTTACAATCTCGGATCTATTTACATCCTTGCACCTCTCCAGACTGCCTGTAGCAAGATATGTGCTCTCACTGGAAAATATTTGTTTTCTTTCTGGACCCCGACATCTTTTTATCGCCATCATTCCAGGTGTTTCATGGACTCTGGGCTTGTTTCTTCTATTGGTAGATTCTTGTTCGGTATTTTCACCCTCATATAAAGTCCTAGTACTTCTATTTGTTTTGGAAAACTGAGCTGGCTTGTGTGTGCCTTCTGACCCACGTTTAAGATTCAGCATGCCACGTTTAGCATCCAAATTAAAAATAGTAAAACGTTGTTCGTGGTCAGGACATTGATCTGACCTCTGCACTAGGTTGCTCTTATTCTGCTTTGCATAGGTCCCATGTTTTTGCGTCCCCCTGGAAATTTCATCGCTTGCATTGGTCAGCTTGTTTTTGTACTCACCCAGTTTGGTTTGATCTTGGTTTTTGAGCTGACACTTTTCGTTGTCTTTTTTATCTTCATGGCATATTTCTGTTCTATACATCCATTCACTTGCCAAGTGTGAAACTTCATATGGCGCTGGATGTAACAGGTCTGTGCTATTCTCCGTCACTTCCTTCAATCTCTGTTCTGTGCATTTTGCTTGCTCTTCACCATTGCTAGAACACAAATCAGAAGGTGTGCTGGTTAAATGATATGTGGATATATCTGCTGGTAGCTTGTGCAGGAGAACAATCAGCTTTTTTGGAGTTTCAAGTTGCTCCAGCAATCTACACCCAGAACTCGCCTCTGTCGCCATCCACCTAGCACAGGTTTTCGTCCACATAAAAAGGTTGAGAAACAATGTCACTTAACCACGATTCACCCGAATCCAGCTTTTAGGGTTCTTGTGTTAATCTCTGTACAGAAGAAATAAAAACAGTGTAAACATGCAGTGTGTGCTCTCACTGCCCCCGCATGGCTCACAGCACTGATTATACAGTGTAAACATGCAGTGTGTGCTCTCACTGCCCCCGCCTGGCTCACAGCACTGATTATACAGTGTAAACATGCAGTGTGTGCTCCCACTGCCCCCGCCTGGCTCACAGCACTGATTATACAGTGTAAACATGCAGTGTGTGCTCTCACTGTCCCCGCCTGGCTCACAGCACTGATTATACAGTGTAAACATGCAGTGTGTGCTCTCACTGCCCCCGCCTGGCTCACAGCACTGATTATACAGTGTAAACATGCAGTGTGTGCTCTCACTGCCCCCGCCTGGCTCACAGCACTGATTATACAGTGTAAACATGCAGTGTGTGCTCCTACTGCCCCCGCCTGGCTCACAGCACTGATTATACAGTGTAAACATGCAGTGTGTGCTCCCACTGCCCCCGCCTGGCTCACAGCACTGATTATACAGTGTAAACATGCAGTGTGTGCTCCCACTGTCGCCGCCTGACTCACAGCACTGATTATACAGTGTAAACATGCAGTGTGTGCTCTCAATATCCCTGCTTGGCTCACAGCACTGATTATACAGTGTAAACATGCAGTGTGTGCTCTCAATATCCCTGCCTGGCTCACAGCACTGATTATACAGTGTAAACATGCAGTGTGTGCTCTCACTGCCCCCGCCTGGCTCACAGCACTGATTATACAGTGTAAACATGCAGTGTGTGCTCTCACTGCCCCCGCCTGGCTCCCAGCACTGATTATACAGTGTAAACATGCAGTGTGTGCTCTCACTGTCGCCGCCTGGCTCACAGCACTGATTATACAGTGTAAACATGCAGTGTGTGCTCTCACTGCCCCCGCCTGGCTCACAGCACTGATTAGACTGTGTAAACATGCAGTGTGTGCTCTCAATGTCCCCGCCTGGCTCACAGCACTGATTATACAGTGTAAACATGCAGTGTGTGCTCTCACTGCCCCCGCCTGGCTCACAGCACTGATTATACTGTGTAAACATGCAGTGTGTGCTCTCAATGTCCCCGCCTGGCTCACAGCACTGATTATACAGTGTAAGCATGCAGGGGCTCCAGGACACTATAAAGCCTCATGGGACAGCGGGAGCAGCACCCCATGCTTGAGAGTGCATGGCTAACCTATCACGATGTACCACATACATGCATACCTTGCCCTTATGTTAGATCTTCTTACGTTTCTGTGTTAAACGTTAAAATTTATTGGTGGACAACCGCAGGTGATGCATTGGTTACGCTATCCAACTATACATTATACACACAGTGAACGCCTATCCCAAACAAAATGGGAGTTATATACTGCACATTATATGGGTGCTGCGACATATTGCTATTCTTATTGCGTGCACTAGGGATCGACTGATTATCGGTCTGGCCGATATAATCTGTTCATATTCTGGATTTTCAGCAATATTGGTATCGGCCAATAAAGATACCGATATTGCCGATAATGCAGACCAGGGCCGCCATCAGGAGGCCCAGCACACTCTTACTTACCTTCCCTGTCTAACTCTCACGAGTCCCGCTGCTGGGAAGGTAAGTAAGAGTGTGCTGAGCCCCTTTTTCACAGTCCATGCCACCGGACCACCGGGGAATGCCATATGCCCCCTCACTGGCCAGGTAAGCAGGACCAAAACATAATTTAAAAAAAAAAAAATAATAATGCCCCCTCCCCCCTCCCCAATTTACATACACACACTCTCTGCATTCATTATATGCACACACTACACAAGCACACACACTGCATTTACTATACACACACACACACAAACACACTATCTGCATTCATTATATACACACACAGCATTTGCTATACACACACTACACAAACACACTGCATCCACCATACATACACACACACACACTACAAAAACCCACACACTGCATCCACTATACACACCCAAACACACACTCTGCATTCACTACACACACATACACACATATGAAAATTCTGACTGGCATGTATATTTTGTGCATTTACCTTAATAAAAAAAGATTTGCAAAAAAAAAAAACCCAAATAAATAATAAACATGTTCAGTTAACAGTAGATTTGTGTAGCAATAGTTTTTTTTTAAATGGTAAATGTACAGAATATCGATACCAGTAAGTAATCAGCTATCGGCCTGAAAGCTCACAGATTATCAGAATCGGCTCTAAAAAGTCAATATCAGTCGATCCCTAGCGTGCACCACTGTGTATTATGATCGCATGTTGTCTTGCCAATATGAAAATAAAGTATATAAAAAAGAAAATGCAGTGTGTGCTCTCAATGTCCCTGCCTGGCTCACAGCACTGATTATACAGTGTAAACATGCAGTGTCTCACCCACTGTCATCAGTAAATGGAGTGCCCACTCACACTCTATAACTCACCCATTGTCAGCAGTAAATGGAGTGCCCACTCACACTCTATAGCTCACCCACTGTCAGCAGTAAATGGAGTGCCCACTCACACTCTATAACTCACCCAATGTCAGCAGTAAATGGAGTGCCCACTCACACTCTATAACTCACCCACTGTCTGCAGTAAATGGAGTGCCCACTCACACTCTATAACGCACCCGCTGTCAGCAGTAAATGGAGTGCCCACTCACACTCTATAACTCACCCACTGTCTGCAGTAAATGGAGTGCCCACTCACACTCTATAACTCACCCGCTGTCAGCAGTAAATGGAGTGCCCACTCACACTATATAACGCACCCACTGTCAGCAGTAAATGGAGTGCCCACTCACACTCTATAACTCACCCACTGTCTGCAGTAAATGGAGTGCCCACTCACACTCTATAACTCACCCACTGTCAGCAGTAAATGGAGTGCCCACTCACACTCTATAACTCACCCACTGTCAGCAGTAAATGGAGTGCCCACTCACACTCTATAACTCACCCACTGTCAGCAGTAAATGGAGTGCCCACTCACACTCTATAGCTCACCCACTGTCAGCAGTAAATGGAGTGCCCACTCACACTATATAACTCACCCACGGTCAGCAGTAAATGGAGTGCCCACTCACACTCTATAACTCACCCACTGTCAGCAGTAAATGGAGTGCCCACTCACACTCTATAACTCACCCACTGTCAGCAGCAAATGGAGTGCCCACTCACACTATATAACGCACCCACTGTCAGCAGTAAATGGAGTGCCCACTCACACTATATAACTCACCCACTGTCAGCAGTAAATGGAGTGCCCACTCACACTCTATAACTCACCCATTGTCAGCAGTAAATGGAGTGCCCACTGACACTCTATAACGCACCCACTGTCAGCAGTAAATGGAGTGCCCACTCACACTCTATAACTCACCCACTGTCAGCAGTAAATGGAGTGCCCACTCACACTCTATAGCTTACCCACTGTCAGCAGTAAATGGAGTGCCCGCTCACACTCTATAACTCACCCAATGTCAGCAGTAAATGGAGTGCCCGCTCACACTCTATAACTCACCCAATGTCAGCAGTAAATGGAGTGCCCACTCACACTCTATAACTCACCCACTGTCAGCAGTAAATGGAGTGCCCACTGACACTCTATAACGCACCCACTGTCAGCAGTAAATGGAGTGCCCGCTCACACTCTATAACTCACCCATTGTCAGCAGTAAATGGAGTGCCCACTGACACTCTATAACGCACCCACTGTCAGCAGTAAATGGGTGCCCGCACACTCTATAACTCACCTGTCAGCAGTAAATGGGTGCCACTCACACTCTATAGCTTACCCACTGTCAGCAGTAAATGGAGTGCCCGCTCACACTCTATAACTCACCCATTGTCAGCAGTAAATGGAGTGCCCACTGACACTCTATAACGCACCCACTGTCAGCAGTAAATGGAGTGCCCGCTCACACTCTATAACTCACCCATTGTCAGCAGTAAATGGAGTGCCCACTGACACTCTATAACGCACCCACTGTCAGCAGTAAATGGAGTGCCCACTCACACTCTATAACTCACCCACTGTCAGCAGTAAATGGAGTGCCCGCTCACACTCTATAACTCACCCACTGTCAGCAGTAAATGGAGTCCCGCTCACACTATATAACTCACCCACTGTCAGCAGTAAATGGAGTGCCCACTCACACTCTATAACTCACCCATTGTCAGCAGTAAATGGAGTGCCCACTGACACTCTATAACGCACCCACTGTCAGCAGTAAATGGAGTGCCCACTCACACTCTATAACTCACCCACTGTCAGCAGTAAATGGAGTGCCCACTCACACTCTATAGCTTACCCACTGTCAGCAGTAAATGGAGTGCCCGCTCACACTCTATAACTCACCCAATGTCAGCAGTAAATGGAGTGCCCACTCACACTCTATAACTCACCCACTGTCGGCTTGAAATGAAATGGAATTCGCCCGCGACACTCCTATAGCATACACCACTGTCAGCCCAGTAAATGGAATTGCCGCTCACTCTATAACTCACCATTGTCAGCAGTAAATGGGTGCCCGCGGCCTCATAAGCGCCCACTGTCAGCAGTAAAATGGGTGCCCACTCCTCTATAACTCACCCGCATCAGCAGTAAATGGGTGCCACTCACACTCTATAGCTTACCCACTGTCAGCAGTAAATGGAGTGCCCACTCACACTCTGCTCACCCATTGTCAGCAGTAAGTAGATTGCCCACTGACTTACTCTATAGCAGCACCCACTGTCAGCAGTAAATGGAGTGCCCACTCACACTCTATAACTCACCCACTGTCAGCAGTAAATGGAGTGCCCACTCACACTCTATAGCTTACCCACTGTCAGCAGTAAATGGAGTGCCCGCTCACACTCTATAACTCACCCAATGTCAGCAGTAAATGGAGTGCCCACTCACACTCTATAACTCACCCACTGTCAGCAGTAAATGGAGTGCCCACTCACACTCTATAGCTTACCCACTGTCAGCAGTAAATGGAGTGCCCACTCACACTCTATAACTCACCCATTGTCAGCAGTAAATGGAGTGCCCACTGACACTCTATAACGCACCCACTGTCAGCAGTAAATGGAGTGCCCACTCACACTCTATAACTCACCCATTGTCAGCAGTAAATGGAGTGCCCACTGACACTCTATAACGCACCCACTGTCAGCAGTAAATGGAGTGCCCACTCACACTCTATAACTCACCCACTGTCAGCAGTAAATGGAGTGCCCACTCACACTATATAACTCACCCACTGTCAGCAGTAAATTGAGTGCCCACTCACACTCTATAACTCACCCACTGTCAGCAGTAAATTGAGTGCCCACTCACACTCTATAACGCACCCATTGTCAGCAGTAAATTGAGTGCCCACTCACACTCTATAACGCACCCATTGTCAGCAGTAAATTGAGTGCCCACTCACACTCTATAACGCACCCGCTGTCAGCAGTAAATGGAGTGCCCACTCACACTCTATAACGCACCCGCTGTCAGCAGTAAATGGAGTGCCCACTCACACTCTATCACTCGGGGCAGATAAAGCCTAATTGCCCCCTTACCCCCCGGCAGGCTCCTGGGATCGGCCCCGCTTCCTGTACTCACACTACGGATCCAGCCTGACCTACAGCGCTTCCCGTTACCGCACGGCATGCTGGGCGATGGAGTCCTTCCAGCCCTACAGTGACCGTCTAGTCCAAGCAGAGAACTACATCTCCCGGCATGACTCGCGCGGCTCTCGTAAAATGGCAGGAACGCTTAGGTAATGGGGAGGGGGGCTGAGTATAATATTATTATTACATACAGACTAGGTCACAGTGTAAATATCACATGAGCCGAGTATAATATTATTATTACATACAGACAGGGTCACAGTGTAAATATCACATGGACTGAGTATAATATTATTATTACATACAGACATGGGGGTCACAGTGTAAATATCACATGGGCTGAGTATAATATTATTATTACATACAGACTGGGTCACAGTGTAAATATCACATGGGCTGAGTATAATATTATTACATACAGACAGGGTCACAGTGTAAATATCACATGGGCTGAGTATAATATTATTATTACATACAGACAGGTCACAGTGTAAATATCACATGGGCTGAGTATAATATTATTACATACAGACAGGGTCACAGTGTAAATATCACATGGGCTGAGTATAATATTATTACATACAGACGGGTCACAGTGTAAATATCACATGGGCTGAGTATAATATTATTATTACATACAGACTAGGGTCACAGTGTAAATATCACATGGGCTGAGTATAATATTATTATTACATACAGACAGGGTCACAGTGTAAATATCACATGGGCTGAGTATAATATTATTATTACATACAGACAGGGTCACAGTGTAAATATCACATGGGCTGAGTATAATATTATTATTACATACAGACTGGGTCACAGTGTAAATATCACACTGAGTATAATATTATTATACAGACTGGGTCACAGTGTAAATATCACATGGGCTGAGTATAATATTATTATTACATACAGACAGGGTCACAGTGTAAATATCACATGGGCTGAGTATAATATTATTATTACATACAGACAGGGTCACAGTGTAAATATCACATGGGCTGAGTATAATATTATTATTACATACAGACTGGGTCACAGTGTAAATATCACATGGGCTGAGTATAATATTATTATTACATACAGACAGGGTCACAGTGTAAATATCACATGGGCTGAGTATAATATTATTATTACATACAGACAGGGTCACAGTGTAAATATCACATGGGCTGAGTATAATATTATTATTACATACAGACTGGGTCACAGTGTAAATATCACATGGGCTGAGTATAATATTATTATTACATACAGACAGGGTCACAGTGTAAATATCACATGGGCTGAGTATAATATTATTATTACATACAGACAGGGTCACAGTGTAAATATCACATGGGCTGAGTATAATATTATTATTACATACAGACTGGGTCACAGTGTAAATATCACATGGGCTGAGTATAATATTATTATTACATACAGACAGGGTCACAGTGTAAATATCACATGGGCTGAGTATAATATTATTATTACATACAGACTGGGTCACAGTGTAAATATCACATGGGCTGAGTATAATATTATTATTACATACAGACTGGGTCACAGTGTAAATATCACATGGGCTGAGTATAATATTATTATTACATACAGACAGGGTCACAGTGTAAATATCACATGGGCTGAGTATAATATTATTATTACATACAGACAGGGTCACAGTGTAAATATCACATGGGCTGAGTATAATATTATTATTACATACAGACAGGGTCACAGTGTAAATATCACATGGGCTGAGTATAATATTATTATTACATACAGACAGGGTCACAGTGTAAATATCACATGGGCTGAGTATAATATTATTATTACATACAGACTGGGTCACAGTGTAAATATCACATGGGCTGAGTATAATATTATTATTACATACAGACTGGGTCACAGTGTAAATATCACATGGGCTGAGTATAATATTATTATTACATACAGACAGGGTCACAGTGTAAATATCACATGGGCTGAGTATAATATTATTATTACATACAGACTGGGTCACAGTGTAAATATCACATGGGCTGAGTATAATATTATTATTACATACAGACAGGGTCACAGTGTAAATATCACATGGGCTGAGTATAATATTATTATTACATACAGACTGGGTCACAGTGTAAATATCACATGGGCTGAGTATAATATTATTATTACATACAGACTGGGTCACAGTGTAAATATCACATGGGCTGAGTATAATATTATTATTACATACAGACTGGGTCACAGTGTAAATATCACATGGGCTGAGTATAATATTATTATTACATACAGACAGGGTCACAGTGTAAATATCACATGGGCTGAGTATAATATTATTATTACATACAGACTGGGTCACAGTGTAAATATCACATGGGCTGAGTATAATATTATTATTACATACAGACAGGGTCACAGTGTAAATATCACATGGGCTGAGTATAATATTATTATTACATACAGACTGGGTCACGGTGTAAATATCACATGGGCTGAGTATAATATTATTATTACATACAGACAGGATCACAGTGTAAATATCACATGGGCTGAGTATAATATTATTACATACAGACAGGGTCACGGTGTAAATATCACATGGGCTGAGTATAATATTATTATTACATACAGACAGGGTCACGGTGTAAGTATCACATGGGCTGAGTATAATATTATTATTACATACAGACAGGGTCACAGTGTAAATATCACATGGGCTGAGTATAATATTATTATTACATACAGACAGGGTCACAGTGTAAATATCACATGGGCTGAGTATAATATTATTATTACATACAGACTGGGTCACAGTGTAAATATCACATGGGCTGAGTATAATATTATTATTACATACAGACTGGGTCACAGTGTAAATATCACATGGGCTGAGTATAATATTATTATTACCTACAGACAGGGTCACAGAGTAAATATCACATGGGCTGAGTATAATATTATTATTACCTACAGACTGGGTCACAGTGTAAATATCACATGGGCTGAGTATAATATTATTATTACCTACAGACAGGGTCACAGAGTATATATCACATGGGCTGAGTATAATATTATTATTACCTACAGACTGGGTCACAGTGTAAATATCACATGGGCTGAGTATAATATTATTATTGCATACAGACTGGGTCACAGTGTAAATATCACATGGGCTGAGTATAATATTATTATTGCATACAGACTGAGTCACAGTGTAAATATCACATGGGCTGAGTATAATATTATTATTACATACAGACTGGGTCACAGTGTAAATATCACATGGGCTGAGTATAATATTATTATTACATACAGACTGGGTCACAGGTAAATATCACATGGGTGCATGTCACATGGGCTGAGTATATTATTATTACATACATCAGAGATACAGACGTCACAGTGTAAATATCACATGGGCTGAGTATAATATTATTATTACATACAGACTGGGTCACGGTGTAAATATCACATGGGCTGAGTATAATATTATTATTACATACAGACAGGGTCACAGTGTAAATATCACATGGGCTGAGTATAATATTATTATTACATACAGACTGGGTCACAGTGTAAATATCACATGGGCTGAGTATAATATTATTATTACATACAGACTGGGTCACAGAGTAAATATCACATGGGCTGAGTATAATATTATTATTACATACAGACTGGGTCACAGTGTAAATATCACATGGGCTGAGTATAATATTATTATTACATACAGACTGGGTCACAGTGTAAATATCACATGGGCTGAGTATAATATTATTATTACATACAGACTGAGTCACAGTGTAAGTATCACATGGGCTGAGTATAATATTATTATTACCTACAGACAGGGTCACAGTGTAAATATCACATGGGCTGAGTATAATATTATTATTACCTACAGACAGGGTCACAGTGTAAATATCACATGGGCTGCGTATAATATTATTACCTACAGACAGGGTCACAGTGTAAATATCACATGGGCTGAGTATAATATTATTATTACCTACAGACTGGGTCACAGTGTAAATATCACATAGGCTGAGTATATTATTATTATTACCTACAGAATGAGTCACAGTGTAAATATCACATGGGCTGAGTATAATATTATTATTACCTACAGACTGAGTCACAGTGTAAATATCACATGGGCTGAGTATAATATTATTATTACCTACAGACAGGGTCACAGTGTAAATATCACATGGACTGAGTATAATATTATTATTACATACAGACAGGGTCACAGTGTAAATATCACATGGGCTGAGTATAATATTATTATTACATACAGACATGGTCACAGTGTAAATATCACATGGGCTGTGTATAATATTATTATTACATACAGACATGGTCACAGTGTAAATATCACATGGGCTGAGTATAATATTATTATTACATACAGACAGGGTCACAGTGTAAATATCACATGGGCTGAGTATAATATTATTATTACATACAGACAGGGTCACAGTGTAAATATCACATGGGCTGAGTATAATATTATTATTACATACAGACTTAGTCACAGTGTAAGTATCACATGGACTGAGTATAATATTATTACCTACAGACAGGGTCACAGTGTAAATATCACATGGGCTGAGTATAATATTATTATTACATACAGACAGGGTCACAGTGTAAATATCACATGAGCTGAGTATAATATTATTATTACATACAGTCAGGGTCACAGTGTAAATATCACATGGGCTGCGTATAATATTATTATTACATACAGACAGGATCACAGTGTAAATATCACATGGGCTGAGTATAATATTATTACATACAGACTGGGTCACAGTGTAAATATCACATTGGCTGCGTATAATATTATTATTACATACAGACAGGGTCACAGTGTAAATATCACATGGGCTGAGTATAATATTATTACATACAGACGGGTCACAGTGTAAATATCACATGGGCTGAGTATAATATTATTATTACATACAGACTAGGTCACAGTGTAAATATCACATGGGCTGAGTATAAATATTATTACATACAGGCAGGGTCACAGTGTAAATATCACATGGGCTGAGTATAATATTATTATTACATACAGACAGGGTCACAGTGTAAATATCACATGGGCTGAGTATAATATTATTATTACATACAGACAGGGTCACAGTGTAAATATCACATGGGCTGCGTATAATATTATTATTACATACAGACAGGATCACAGTGTAAATATCACATGGGCTACGTATAATATTATTATTACATACAGACAGGGTCACAGTGTAAATATCACATGGGCTGAGTATAATATTATTACATACAGACTGAGTAACAGTGTAAGTATCACATGGGCTACGTATAATATTATTATTACATACAGAGCCAATTTCCTGTATCTGATACTGGTTTTGCAATGTTTAGGAACTATTTTGCAAGGTGATTGTGCCACCATGATCAAACCTCACAGCACGAGGTAGGCTGAACCTTATTGCTCAAATCACCAGCATAGGCCTCCATTTTTTATAAGCTTTCCAAATGATTGAACTATTAGAAAAGTTTACACGTGATTTATCTACAAATGTCACAATTGAAGTCTATGGAAATTTTTGTAGAGAAATCATTTTGAATATTTTCTGCATTTTCTTTTATTTGAAAGTGTTTTAAAAGGAGGCCACAGTTAGAATGAGATGGGGAATCTCAGTATACCACACTTACACTTAGCAGTTATTTGCTGCAGGAATGATAAATAACTAGAAATTTGTCACTCAAATGAAAAGATGAAAAATAGTTGGCCATACAGAGTCAAACAGTTACTGTAAAATTTGCCCTATACAAACAGAACTTGTCATGTCTGGCGAAGAAAGCAATTAAACAGCAATAAAGCTAATCTCTGGGTCTCAGTTATATCTAGGTGGCTCAGTTTAAAGAAATTAATGGGGTTCAGTAAGGGACTTGCCAAATGTTGGGATTCAGTAAAGGATCTGGCTAATGTAGGGTTTCAATTAGGGATCTGGTTAATGTTGGGTGCAGTACAGGAACTGGCTAATGTTCAGTTAGGAATCCTGCTAATGTGGGGTTCAGTAAAGAATCCTGCTAATGTGGGGTTCAGTAAAGAATCCTGCTAATGTGGGGTTCATTAAGGGGTTTAGCTAATGTGGGGTTCAGTAAGGGATCTGGTTAGTGTGGGGTTCAGTAAGCAATCCTGCTAATGTGGGGTTCAGTAAGGGGTTTAGCTAAGGGGTTTAGCTAATGTGGGGTTCAGTAAGGAATCTGGTTAGTGTGGGGTTCAGTAAGGAATCATGCTAATGTGGGGTTCAGTAAGGAATCCTGCTAATGTGGGGTTCATAAAGGAATCCTGTTAATGTGAGGTTCAGTAAGGGGTTTAGTTAATGTGGAGTACAGTAAGGGATCCTGCTAATGTGGGTGTAGCGGTGCGCTGGCTGGGTACCTCCGCCACGCATTCTTCCTAGCTTTAACTGGGACACCTTTAACTGGTGATGTGATCTATCTGGATTTTGCCAGTGCATTTGATACAGTTCCACACAATAGCTTAGTATTCAAACTCAAAGAAATTGGTCTAGATGAAAATTCTCTGCCTGAAGAAGTGGTTTTATCAGAGTCCATACAGATGTTCAAACAGCTACTAGATGCAGACTTGCAAAAACAGAATATTCAATGATATAATTTTTCAATGTAGGGTGATAACTGCTTGATCCAAGGATAAATCTGACTGCCATTCTGGGGTCAAGAAGGAACTTAATGGACGCAAGTCTCTTTTCAGCTATGTAAGTATGTAACCTGTATAGCTTGGTGCTACTTCTAAGTGCTGTTTCTAAGTGTGTAGTTGGAGATATTCTGGAGAGTTTTACAGAAGCTTCAACTGTCTAAGAGTTGTGCTAAGAGCTTTCTTTTCTACTGTTACAGGTAAGATTCATCTGTAGGAAAAGGTTACCGATTGCACAAGGTTTGAATTCCTGTTGGTAATTATAAGGCATTTGATTTGATTAAGCTAGTTACTTGCTGTTGATTGCTGGTTAATTAGCTATCGTTTGCAAATAAGCAGAGGCCTACCCAGGTGTTAAACATTCCTAGTGGGCGGTGATTTTAGGAGTTATATAAGGCTTGGTGTCATTAGCTTGGCTAATATAGCTTGGTTGCTTCATCTAAGTGTTGCTTCTAAGTGTGTGGTTGGAGATATTCTGGAGAGTGTTGCTTCTAAGTGTGTTGTTGGAGATATTCTAGAGATAACCTGGAGGTAATCTGAGGTATTCAGGAAAATAAATAAAAATTAAGATTTGTTTGATTTAAATTATTTTCCTCATTGGAATGGCAGACTTAGTTCAGTGTAATAGTTGCATTTGTTTCACATTCCACTTTTTGGAGGTTTGGTTGTGGTCTAATCTGTAGACAGTTCTTTATCTTGCAGCAGGAGATTGTATTTTTGAAGTCTGAGATTTGTAAATTATCTGGTGAACAAACTCAGACTGGAACTGCTGCAAAGCCACTGCCGCAGAGACATGCTAGGAATGGCAGATGGATTACTGTAGGATCTGATAGACTTAGAGTTGTGGATAAAAGGCATTTTGCACAGTCTGTTGCTCTTCATAATTCATTTTCTGCACTTTCAGAGTGTGAGGCTAGTGGTGTTGTGGAGAGAGGCACTGAGGCTAGTGGTGTTGTGGAGAGAGGCACTGAGGCTAGTGGTGTTGTGGAGACCGGCTTGGAGACTATGGTGAGGCCTAATAGAAAGCAGTTGTTGTTGGGGGATTCCATCATAAGAGGTGTGGAGATGGACAATGGTGGTCTTGTGAGGTGTCTTCCCGGAGCTACTGCTCACAGAGACAGGAGCGTATCTGTAATATTGTTAAGCAAGCAAAGCAGGAAGGGGAATTGGATGTACTTGTCCATCTAGGGACAAATGACTTGGCTTGCAATGAGGTTTCAGAGGTTAAGGAAGTTTTTAGTGTTTTTGCCAATGATATACGGCAGGTTGCTTCCACACTGTCATTCTCTGAAGTTCTGCCTGTGCATAACACTCAGAACGACAGGCGGATGCGTATTAGGGACTTTAATTTGTGGCTTGGTGAATGGTGTCGGGAGCAAGGATTTGGCTTTATTTCTCATGGTAGCTCTGTTTGGAATGGAAATAAGCTGTACAAAAAAGATGGTTTGCATCTTTCTCAAAAGGGAACAAATGTTCTCAGTGAGCAGTTCAGAGGTTTTGCTAGGATGTATTTAAACTAGGAGGGGGGGTGGCAAAAGGGTGATAAAACATCAATCCAATTGTCCCCCAAAACAAGGACAGGAGGTGCCTGTAGCAAGTGTGTTAAAAAATGATAAGCTTAGAGTCATGTCTACAAATGCTCGCAGGTTAGGGAATAAGATCCATGAACTTGTGGCAATAATGGCAACTGATAGTGTAGATTTAGTCGCTGTTACTGAGACATGGTATAATGCGAAAAATGACTGGGACATAGCAATAACAGGGTACTCTTTATATAGAAAAGATAGGGAAGGCAAGAAAGGGGAGGGGTGGCCCTGTATGTGAAGGATAGCATAAAATCTAGCCTAATAAAAGTTAGTGAGGCAGACATAGAGTCCGTTTGGGTTACGTTAGAATTTGGTAATCACACAGTAACTCGTGTAGGTGTGATTTATAGGCCCCCAGGACAAATTGAAGAGTTAGATAATCTACTAGTTGAGAAAATAGCTAAAATGACAATGAAGGGGGAAGTTATCATCATGGGTGACTTTAATCTTCCTGATGTAAATTGGAAAACAAAATTAACTACTTGTGCCAGGAGAACACATATTCTAAACTCCCTACTGGGATTGTCTCTAAAACAAGTTGTTGAGGAGCCAACTCGTAAAGAGGTCATACTAGATTAAGTGTTAACAAATGGAGATTTGGTATCAGATATTACTGTAGGTGAAAGTTTAGGATCCAGTGATCATCAGTCAGTGTGGTTTAATATAAGAACAGTGACTGAGTCACACCACACAAAAACAAAAGTTTTAGACTTTAGTAAAACAGACTTTTCTAAAATTAGAATATGTGTAGAGGAGTCATTATCAGACTGGAGCAATTTAAATGGAGTCCAAGAGAAATGGGATTATTTAAAAGTTGCACTATTGAAGGCAACAGAAAATTGCATTAGGCTTGTCAGTAAAAGCAAAAAATTCAAGAAACCACTGTGGTACTCCGCAGATGTGGCCAAAATAGTTAAAAACAAAAAGTTAGCATTTAGGAATTATAAAAAAACCCAGAGTGAGGAAGACAAAATGATCTATAAGATTAGGCAGAAAGAGGCTAAGCAAGTTATAAGAGCTTCCAAATCACACACAGAAGAGAAAATAGCACAATCAGTAAAAAAGGGGGATAAAACATTTTTTAGATACATAAATGAGAAAAGAAAAGTAAAACAAGGATTAGTTAGATTAAAAACAAAAGAAGGAAGGTATGTAGAAGAGGATAAAGGTCTAGCTGACTGCCTCAATGAATATTTTTGTTCTGTATTTACAGATGAAAATGAAGGAAAGGGACCTCAGTTAAGAAAAAGGATAAATGAGTCATTTATTACACGTGAGTTTACAGAGGAAGAGGTTCTATTTCAGCTGTCAAAAGTAAAGACAAATAAGTCAATGGGACCTGATGGAATACACCCAAAGCTATTAAAAGAGCTTAGTGGTGTACTAGCAAAACCATTAACAGATTTATTTAACCAATTATTGTTAACAGGAGTAGTCCCAGAAGATTGGATGTTAACGAATGTTGTGCCCATTTACAAGAAAGGTAATAGGGAGGAGTTGGGCAACTATAGGCCAGTAAGCCTTACTTCAGTAGTGGGGAAAGTGATGGAAACCATGTTAAAGGATAGGATTGATGAACATCTAAAAATACATTGATTTCAAGATCAGAGACAAAATGGGTTTACTTCAGGGAGATCATGCCAAACTAATCTTATTAATTTTTTTGATTGGGTAACTAAAATTATAGATCAGGGTGGTGCAGTAGACATCGCTTACCTAGATTTCAGTAAGGCTTTTGACACTGTTGCACATAGAAGGCTTATCAATAAACTGCAGTCTTTAAGTTTGGATTCCAATATTGTTGAATGGGTAAGGCAGTGGCTGAGTGACAGGCAACAGAGGGTTGTAGTTAATGGAATATATTCGAAGCTTGGACTTGTCACCAGTGGGGTACCTCAGGGATCTGTACTTGGACCCATTCTCTTTAATATTTTTATTAGTGATATTGCAGAAGGTCTTGATGGTAAGGTATGTCTTTTTGCTGATGATACTAAGATATGTAACAGGGTTGATGTTCCAGGAGGGATAAGTCAAATGGCAAATGATTTAGGTAAACTAGAAAAATGGTCAGAATTGTGGCAACTGACATTTAATGTGGATAAGTGCAAGATAATGCATCTTGGACGTAAAAACCCAAGGGCAGAGTACAGAATATTTGATAGAGTCCTAACCTCAACATATGAGGAAAGGGATTTAGGGGTGATTATTTCTGATGACTTAAAGGTAGGCAGACAATGTAATAGAGCAGCAGGAAATGCTAGCAGAATGCTTGGTTGTATAGGGAGAGGTATTAGCAGTAGAAAGAGGGAAGTGCTCATGCCATTGTACAGAACACTGGTGAGACCTCACTTGGAGTATTGTACACAGTACTGGAGACCGTATCTTCAGAAGGATATTGATACCTTAGAGAGGGTTCAGAGAAGGGCTACTAAACTGGTTCATGGATTGCGGGATAAAACTTACCAGGAAAGGTTAAAGGATCTTAACATGTATAGCTTGGAGGAAAGACGAGACAGAGGGTATATGATATAAACATTTAAATATATAAAGGGAATCAACAAAGTAAAGGAGGAGACTATATTTAAAAGAAGAAAAACTACCACAACAAGAGGACATAGTCTTAAATTAGAGGGACAAAGGTTTAAAAATAATATCAGGAAGTATTACTTTACTGAGAGGGTAGTGGATGCATGGAATAGCCTTCCAGCTGAAGTGGTAGAGGTTAACACAGTAAAGGAGTTTAAGCATGCGTGGGATAGGCATAAGGCTATCCTAACTATAAGATAAGTCTAGGGACTAATGAAAGTATTTAGAAAATTGGGCAGACTAGATGGGCCAAATGGTTTTTATCTGCCGTCACATTCTATGTTTCTATGTCTGTTTAGTATTTCGTATGTGGGACTTGAGACTTTGCACGAGGGGTTGTAACAGTTTATCCAGGAATTTACTGGCTCTCTCAGTTAAACTGTGATTGCCAGAAACAATCGGTCTCCACGGAGGATTGCACAAATCTTTGTGTACCTTGGGGAGACAGTAAAATGTAGCTATAGTAATATTAGACTGAGACACAATGTATCTATACTCATTTTGCGTTAAAGCTCCTTGTACCAATGACTGTAGTTCCATAAGAAACCCTTTAGTGGGATCTTCTTTTAATGTCTGGTAGGCCATTTCGTCTAAGTGTATCATACACATTTCTATATATTGATCTTTCTGCATGAGAACTATATTCCCTGCTTTATCTGAGGATTTAATCACAACCTCAGTTACTGATTGCAATTCTTGTAAGGCTTGTCTTTCCTCAAATTTTAGATTAGATATTTGAGGCTGTTGAGAAGTTTGACACTCTAGTTCATTAGTACAAATCTGAACAAACAGGTCTATACAGGGGAAATCTTTTAAATTTGGAGTAAACCAGCATAGAGGCTTAAAATCCGTGAGGGAATCAGTGAGTTCCTGTTCAGAAATTATGATCTCCCTGAAGTAAACCCATGTTGTCTCTGATCTTGAAATCCATGTGTTTTTAGATGTTCAGCAATCCTATCCTTTAACATGGTTTCCATCACTTTCCCTGTTGGCCTTGGAAACCCTTACAGTTCCCCCATATACGTCCCTGGCAAGCCTGGACATGGTGGCACCGTATAACAACATTCCACATGACAAAGGACTAGCAGGTGTCGCTTATTTTCTTGAAAAGGCTGAGACGTTTAACAAGCAGGAACAACATTTAATTCTGTCGTTACTAAAATTCATGTTAACACACAATTACTTTACATTTAATGGTAAATATTTTTTACAACTGAGAGGCACTGCCATGGGTTCGCTAAGCTAACTTATTTTTGGGGTGGTGGGAGGAAACTATAGTATTCACTAGCTCTAATGCTATTTACACTTCATCTATATTTAAATGGTATCGCTATATGAATGACGTGTTAATCTTCTGGTTAGGCTCCTTTTCATTGTTCAAGGATATGGTAGATACACTAAATGAAAATCAAATCAATCTCCAACTTACTCACGTTATACACGAGAGACAACTGGTCTTCCTGGATTTGACAATTAACATTCTAGACGATGGAGAAATCACCACGTCATTATTTAGGAAACCCACGGCAACCAACAGTTTGCTTCATTGGCAAAGTTTCCATCCATACCATGTTAAGGCCAATATACCTTATGGCTAATACCTAAGAGCGAAAAAGGAATTGCTCTAACCAGGAAGACTATGAGAAGGAAGCAAATGAATTAAGAAACAGATTTGGGCTACCCTAACAGAATTTTAAAGAAAGCCTATCTAAGAACTAAAACTGTTGAT
Organism: Pelobates cultripes; assembly: GCA_933207985.1. Lineage (NCBI taxonomy): Eukaryota > Metazoa > Chordata > Amphibia > Anura > Pelobatidae > Pelobates > Pelobates cultripes. The sequence continues at coordinate 1,706,280 of OW240923.1, read as the reverse complement.
AGATCTGAGACCTCCTAGAAATATATCAACGACTTCAGGCGTAACTAGATTTATAGGTACATACGATAAACATTGGAACCAGGCACAAGAAGTGTTGAGCAGAAATTGGCCGGTATTACAGTATGATACATGCCTTAAAAATACGATCACGAATCAGCCTTCAATGACCTATGAAAGAGCAAGAAACTTGGCAGATCATTTGACACATAGCCATCTAAAACCAGCACAAACTACATCTACGTGGCTCCAAACTAAAGGTCTTTTCAAATGTGGCCATTGTAAGGCCTGCAACTTTATTTTACCATCTAAAACTGTGCACAACAAAAGAACGTCCAAAGACATAGTTGTTAATTCTTTTATTAACTGCGGTTCTACCAATGTTATCTATCTTATAACATGCGAATGTGGGTTACAGTACATAGGCAAAACGTACCAACAACTACGCCGACGGATTCTACAACATATCAACTCCATCACGAATCTACATATTGATACTCCTATTGCCAAACATGTACGATTAAACCATGCTTCTAAACCCAGTGTACTAAAGTTTCAGGTGATGCAAAAAATATTTCAGAATCATCGGAAGGGAGATATTAATATTTCTCTACTTAAGGCTGAGTCCCGCTGGATCTACTCATTTCAAACACTATACCCCAAAGGACTAAATGAGGAGTTCAATTTTACTCCGTTCATTCATTTTTAAGGGATGGGAGGGCTTCTCTCTCCCTGATGTCTCAGGTTTATACTTATATGATTCAGAATTTCAATATGCACATCACCTGAATATATAGATTTTTCATTTAATTTTGTTCATACAGTCTATCTCCTTCACAGTACACCGAGTCACTTAGGGTTAACTGTAGAAGAAGTTAGACTCCACCCCCCCCCCTTCACTTTGGCAAGATCGGCAGCCAATCACCTGAGAGTGCGGGATATTTAAATAACGGTTAAACTCAGACTCGGTTCCCTTGGAAGAGCCGACATTCGGCGAAACGCGCTTCGGGACACGCTTCGTTGAGGGTGGAGGAGTTAGACAGGGACGATGCTGCCGCTGTTACTTTCCTCCTAGTTTAGCCACCCTCTTTATTTATGTTATTTAGACTGAATTTTAGATAGTTAGTTAGAAGGCCAAACCAAACGTCTTACCTTATTAGCTTATTACCGAGGAGCTGGGTCTATTTTTGATACAACAGTGAAACTGGGTGATAGGAGTGGGGTGGTGGTACTGGGCTATTACTTACAGGCCATGCTTTAACCCTCCAATCCCCGCATCACTTGTGCCACTATTCGATAGAAGTGACACGTCTTGGGCAAATATCCCTATTGTGTTTTCTCTCCCCCCTATTTATTTTTCACATTCAGTTTATGGGTTGCTTTAACTGTACTAGAAACCTGTTGGTATACTACTTAGACTTACTGTATCCTCTAGGTTTACTTGTACCTTTTCTCTTTAGTCAGTACCATATATTGTTCAATGTCACGCAGTTGTCGCTTCATCAATAGCAGTTTTGATGCAAAGGCAGCATGACTCTACGAATACTGGGATATTTTTGTAAAATTATGTCTCCAGGGAAAGAGGAATGTTTTCCTGTGTAAAACAGTTCATGGTTGTAAGTTGGGCTTTAGAAGCAACACAACACATTGTGGGATTTGGGCAGATAATTATAAACTCCCCACACACCTTTAAAACTGTTACAAAATTGTCAAGATTTAGGAGTACATAGCCAGAAGGTAGCTCATTGGATATCAAAGTTACGAGATAAACCACTCAGGATAGAAACCAGTAAAATATGTTATTCCTGATTTAATGGAAATCAAGATTCTATGTTGATGGTGTTATCGGAGGAATAACAGGAACAAACCGCAGAAGCCACACATAGAGATATGGACACGAGTCTTCAGGAAGTAACAGGTCTTTTATTTATACACCGATCAGGTCTCAGATGAACTCCTGTTCCAAAAATATCTGAGAGGCAGAAAGCGTGGTGCAGAGGCCTTTTGCTAGCAGCATATCCCCTCCCATACAGTATAACCCCCCCTATATTCCTCAGACCAATCAGCACACAGGATATTCAAGATCACCTTATGTAACGGAGCTCCCTGTACTCCGACCGAGTACCCTCCGTTGATGGATGCTCCTAGCGCTTCCTGAGGACTCCAAACACTGCAGCAGACACCACAACCACCGCAGACTCCACAACCGCCGTAGCTTAACTGGAGTCTCGCCATCTTCCTTCCACCCTGGATCAGCTTCTGTCCTCCAGGACCATGTGGGGAAGACCTCTCCTCCAGGAGAGCGTAACAGGAACAGCTCTTAAAAGAGCTAAGTGATTAAAAGCTCAGGGGAATATGCAGAGCATAGCAATCCCCAGTGTGATATAGCAGTTCCCTCCAATAACGAGACAAGGCTACGTATTGAGGGTCAAGAAGATCTGTTTACTTGGCACCAAAGGGCCTTCTTTTATGCAGGTTTCCCTGAGATAGGACCACTCACAGGGGTTTACAGAATAACCAATCATAAACGTACATTACAGAAACACTCCCAGCAATTACACACAAAAATCCTCCCCTCTGCCTGTGATCTAATTATGGCACACAATGCTTAACATAATTAAACACAGGCAGTAAAAATACAGTTTTATACATGTACTATAACTTTAAAACTACACATCCAATCCAATCATAAAAATTACATATTTGGAATCAGCACACTTTAAACATATACATAACCAAAAATCAGCCAAATCCATCCAGGGGTTAAAAAGTTACCTGGAGGTCCCTTTATGACCGACCGCAAGCACATTTTCCTACCCAAAACAGTTCCATAGATTTGGGCTGTGCGGTCGGTCTATTTCAGACTGAAAAAACGACTAAGTCCCATCGCCGAATGGGACTTGGTCTCTGCAGCTCTAAAATCAGTATGGGAGAAGGTAGAGCTCAGCGGTGTTCGCGGAAATGTGTAGCCGATTTCAGTTCCATGAATTTGGCTACACATACCGCTGACCTCGTTTGCATTAACAAAAATGGCCGCCGCCACGTGTTCGGCAAACGAACAAACGCCACCCAGCATTGTCAATTAAGCTGCGGTTAACCGCAGCTTCTGGGAGGTAAATTGCCTGCACACTTCCACTTCTGGGTGGTCTGCCTGTGTAGTACTTGGTTCAGTAAGCCCCATATACTGAACCAAGTGGGAAATAGCCCGGCACAAAGAGTTTTAACCAGGTCTGGGGACACAGTGGACACCGTCTTAAAGGGGCAGTGTCCCAAACAAGTCTGGGGACACGGTCTTAAAGGGGCAGTGTCCCAATCTTCCTGATGTCCCAAAAAGGTAGTTAAAGGGCCAGCACCAGTCCCATAAAGAGTCCATAAGCCCCAATATGCCCACTGGCTGTCTTAAAGGGCCATACACACTCAATAAAAGTGCATAAGTTCTCACAATCTCCCAGGGGCCATAGTCATATGGAAGGAGGCTGGCAAATAGGCTTCTCCACAAACCAGGGAAGCAGGGCAATTTGCCATTTAAAGGGCCAGTACTTTATATGGGCAGACCACATGGCTCATCCGAAACAAAGGAGAAAGGAGTGTGATTTCAGTTCCTGCATTCCTGCACATGCTCAGTATACTGATGACTCATCCAACTGTTTGTAACCAGATACTAATTAGCATATGCCATGTGGAGATTTCGGCCTACTAAATTTTGACCATGCTGGTATCCCATCACAATGGATTACATATATGACGATCAAACAAAATAAATATTAAAGGACCACTATAGGCACCCAGACCACTTCAGCTTAATTAAGTGGTCTGGATGCCAGGTACATCTAGGGTTAACCCTTTTTTTTCTATAAACTTTTTTTTTTTTTTATAAACTGCTATGTTTATAAATGGGTTAATCCAGCCTTGAAAGCCTCTAGTGGCTGTCTCATTGACAGCCGCTAGAGGTGTTTGCGTGCTTCTCACTGTGAAAATCACAGTGAGAGCACGCCAGCGTCCATAGGAAAGCATTGTGAATGCTTTCCTATGAACTGGCTGAATGCGCACGCGGCTCTTGCCGCGCATGCGCATTCAGCCGATGACGTCGCTATGAAGGAGGAGAGGAGGAGGAGAGCTCCCCGCCCGGCACTGGAGAAAGGTAAGATTTTAACCCCATCCTCTCCCCAGAGCCCGGCGGGAGGGGGTCCCTAAGGGTGGGGGCACTCTCAGGGCACTATAGTGCCAGGGAAACGAGTATGTTTTCCTGGCACTACAGGGGTCCTTTAAGATACAGATTGCCAGGCCACATGTCTGCTCAGAGGGCTGAGTTGGAGGCTGTAAGGAAAGCTCTAGTAATAACAGCATATGACCAAGTGAATATAATCAGTGACAGCAGTCATGTAGTTAAAGCATTAACACTTCACCTCCCAATAAGGAGAAAAGAGGGTGGTAGATTCTCAGGATAAAGCTTTAAAACATGCAGGTATTCTGGCAGAACTGTTTGAATATGCAGGGGGAAAAAGGGTTTAACTTGTTATAAAACAGACTTGTAGATCAAAGGATCAAAGTTTGATAGGAGTTGTAATACTTGTAAAATGTAATGATTGCAGCTGTTAGCAAAAGACAGATAACAGATACACTATAAGATCTGAAAGAGAATTCGCTTTTAGTCTAGATTCTGAAACTGGCTTGTACGGGGTTAAACATAATGAAACACAAACATTCAGGAGTGTCTCATATGTGCTCAATTTAACCCCTTAAGACCGGAGGGCATACAATTACACCCTATTTTAGGCGGCTCTAAATGCCGCCGGGCGTAATTGTACGCCCTCCGGTCTTTCTTTACTTACCCGGTCGCTGGCGGTCCCACGCCGGCGATCGCGGTGGGGGGGGACTCCCAGGGAGCCCCCCCGCGGTAGATCCTCCTCCTCCGTTGCCCCTCGGCCATGTGAGAGTGAGGTCCTTGCGAGGACCCCACAATCACATGGCCGGGGTAGCTGCCTCCTGCATTGCAAACAGGGGGGCTGCCTCTAATTACAGGTGGTCCCCCTGCTGGCTGAAATTAAAATTAAAATAAATTAATTAAAAAGTAAAGTGTAAAAAAAAATAATAAATAAATATATATATATGATCTAAGTATATATACACATATACATACACACACATACACTGTCTAGGTGTATTTTACTATTAATATATATATAATTATATATATATATATATTAATATCAAATTACACTTAGACTGATACTGATTAAATATATATATAATTATTGTTATATATATATATTTATATATAATATAAAAAAATTAAATATGTAAATACGTTAAAAAATAAAATTAAAATATAATTAAAAAAAAACACATAGATGTGTGTTATTTCGTTCTAACTGTATTGTTATATTAATATATATATTTATATCAAAATACACGTAGAATGAAATAATATATATATCTACATACATAAATATATACGTATATATCACTATATATATATACTTATATATAAATAAAAATATTTTAAAAAATTATATATATATATATATATATATACACATATAGATTCACATACATATATATATACATATATTAATTCTACATATATATTTATGTAATATTTTTACATAATTAGGTATCTTAATTAATTACAATTAGCGGGACCTGCCTGACAACCCATGCCGAAAGTAAATGGAATTTAATTTGCTAGCACTATATTTAACCCTATAACTTTCCAAGACACCATAAAACCTGTACATGGGGGGTACTGTTCTACTCGGGAGACTTCGCTGAACACAAATATTAGTGTTTCAAAACAGTAAAATGTATTACAACGATGATATCGCCAGTAAAAGTGCAGTTTTTTGCATTTTTCATGCACAAACAGCACTTACACGGACGATATTATTGCTGTGATAAAGTAAAAAAAAAATGCTTGAAGATAAAGGGAGTAATTGGATAACATGTATACCAGTGAGACTGAGATAAAGAGACCCGGAGAGTGAGACTGTGAGAAAGAGACCCGGAGAGTGAGACTGTGAGAAAGAGACCCGGAGAGTGAGACTGTGAGAAAGAGACCCTGAGAGTGAGACTGAGATAAAGAGACCCGGAGAAAGAGACTGAGAGAAAGAGACCTAGAGAGTGAGACTGTGAGAAAGAGACCCGGAGAGTGAGACTGTGAGAAAGAGACCCGGAGAGTGAGACTGTGAGAAAGAGACCCAGAGAGTGAGACTGAGAAAAAGAGACCCAGAGAGTGAAACTGTGAGAAAGAGACCCGGAGAGTGAGACTGTGAGAAAGAGACCCGGAGAGTGAGACTGTGAGAAAGAGACCCAGAGTGTGAGACTGAGATAAAGAGGACCCCGGAGAAAGAGACTGAGAGAAAGAGACCTAGAGAGTGAGACTGTGAGAAAGAAGAGACCCAGAGAGTGAGACTGAGAAAAGCAGAGACCCAGAGAGTGAAACCCGCAGAGCAGGACCGAGAGTGAAACTGCAGAAAGAGACCCAGAGAGTGAGACTGAGAGAAAGAGACCCGGAGAGTGAAACTGTGAGAAAGAGACCCAGAGAGTGAGACTGAGAGAAAGAGACCCAGAGAGTGAGACTGAGAGAAAGAGACCCAGAGAGTGAGACTGAGAGAAAGAGACCCGGAGAGTGAGACTGTGAGAAAGAGACCCGGAGAGTGAGACTGTGAGAAAGAGACCCAGAGTGTGAGACTGAGATAAAGAGACCGAGAGAGTGAGACTGAGAGAAAGAGACCCAGAGAGTGAGACTGTGAGAAAGAGACCCGGAGAGTGAGACTGAGAGAAAGAGACCCAGAGTGTGAGACTGAGATAAAGAGACCCGGAGAGTGAGACTGTGAGAAAGAGACCCGGAGAGTGAGACTGTGAGAAAGAGACCCGGAGAGTGAGACT
>OW240923.1:1663449-1696003 GCA_933207985.1 Pelobates cultripes | reverse complement strand
TATATAGAGTTCCATTAGTGGTCCTACAACATATAATGGATAACATAAATGTTATCTTGGACACACCTAGGCCTAACGAAGATCTCGGATTTATGGGATGGATTTAAACCCATTCCATTTAAACAATTGCAAGAAAAGTTTAATCTTTCCCCTAGAGATCTTTTCCAATATCTAAGGATTAAGAATTTTATACTATCTCGGACTATACTTAAGGACCACATTGTTAATCCCCTTATTGTATTATATAAAAAGAAGGGAGGGATCTCTAGATTTATTAAGGTGCTAGAATCAATGGAACAAGACTCCCATGCTACCTCCTTTGTTAAATGGGAACAAGATATTGGGGAATCCTTTCCACTTCTGGAATGGTCCAAAGCTACACTCCTGGTTAAGCGCTATATACATAGCGTTTCTCTTTATGAAACACATTTAAAGATAATATATAGGTGGTATATGGTACTGGCTAGACTATACAAAATATCATCTGTCCATTCTAAGTATTGTTGGAGATGTGGAAATGAGGAGGGTACTATCTACCATATATGGTGGGAGTGTCATGGTCTTGATAGTATAAAAATTCAAATGTTTGGCCTTATTAACTCTATCTTTAAGGAGATAAAAGAAATTAGCCCTCAACTGTTTCTCTTTAATATTGGTTTTCCTTCGCAAGATAAATATCAAAAATATCTCTTGACTCATATATTTTTTGCCATTAAAATATGTATAGCTAGGGCTTGGAAATCCTCTACTCCATTAATATGGCATAATATTATGGAGCAAATCGATTATCAACATAGGATGGAAATAAACCCTTTCTTTGGTACTAGAGACGTGACCAAATTATGGTTACCCTGGACAAATCGACAGAACCCATGATAGCATATTGTGGTTCCCCCCTTATCGAGTCTCAGAAGATGTAATTTATTTGTATTACAATTTTTCATATTTTAATATCTATTTATTTATTTATTTATTATTTTTTTTTTTTTATGACTATCAATGTGATAATTATATTATGGAAAATCCTGGCGTTAATTCCTCTTGATTAGGTTTGGTAGTGGATAAGTGTAGCTGGCTGTAATATACATCGGGTGTACGATACGATGGTTTTCGATGGAAACATTGTACTATATGTGGAACCACTTGATGTTTGATTTTTTACTATGCCTTTTTTTTTTTTAACAGTGTATACACAGTCTGAGAGTTATATATTAATGTGAAATGAGAGTTGTATACTGTGGAAAATAAGCAAAATGGAAGTGAATGTTACATTCAACTATATTAAATTTTTTACAGCATTATCACCATATACTGCCAGTTTATCTATGCTATTAGCAGCTATATTGATGGTTTATTATATTTATAATTATTTTTTTTTCTTGTTTTGTGTTGTTTGTTTGTTCAACTTTGGTGTTTTTTCTTTTAACAACTATTTTTGTATATGGCTGTCTTAATGTGTTGGAGGTATGCCTTTCGGATACCCCATATGTAAATGTTAAAAATTTTATATGATAAATAAAGAAATATAAAAAAAAATAAATGAGTGTAATTGGCAAACGGATTAGTAGGCTCCGAGACATTTGAAGCTGACCACCAAGTAGTATTTTTAGTATTAACATTATAGGCTTTTTGTCCCAAGCAAGTTAGCTCACCTACAGACGTGTTATACATTGTCCCTTTCCTGGCTATACAAACATGACCTATAATGGAGGTTTTTAACCACCATTCCGATTTACTTCTAGTACTTATTTGATGATCAGACTGGAAAGGTATCTGTTGTTCATATGTCTCAGAGCCAGGGTACCATATTTCCTTTGCCTCCCATGGCCACTGGTCTCCCATATTAGTACCTCCACACACATAGCAATTAGTTACATTAAGACTACCTGCAATACCCTCAGCCAAATCAATAAATAGGTTCTTAACATTATGGGGAATTTTATCCTGAACACTCTTCTCCTCACAGAAGGAATGAGAAACCTGATGAGTTTGAGTTGTTACTGTCCCAGTTTCAAGACCTACATATATTATTGTTCCTGGATCTACTCCTGTGCCATATATTTGAAACCCAAACAGACCTCCGAACCTGTCAATAAAGTGCTGCAGATTGGAAATGGTCATGTGAACGGGGTTACACACATAGTTTTACAGTATGGTGTGGTAGGCAACCTTTGGATAATCATATCTTGATCCACTGTTTTTCCCCAGGTTGCCCAACCTACACATGACCAATAGGGGCAGAAGTTATAATCTCTATTTGGGCAATCAGGATCAGTAGATCTTTTACTGGGACAGAAGTATTTATCATTAAACCCATAAGTCCCATTTCAGATTACAACATACATTCCAAGGTTTTCCACTACCCGAAATCGCCTTATCTGCATCAAATAATAGAATACCCGTGGAATGTATGGTGCTTATTACAGTCCTATTTATTAATGTCCCCTGGGAGTTACTATTCCGAATTACAAACCAAATTGTACGGGGTTGGAATTGGGGATCAAAACATTTAGACTCTCCTGATATTGGCTTGCACACACTATAATCAATATCCAAATATCTACATTTAGATAGAGATCCCTTACATTCATACTTTGACTACCAGATGAGAGTTTGGGATATTTGGTTACCTGTTTTAGTAGTCTTAATGCAACTATCGCAATTCGGTATGTCTGTACTCCTACCTTCCTGAAAAATCATAAAAATACTAAGACACATAATAAAACACATTATTCCTGAAATCCTAATTTTTCTTCGACCGTGTGATGGCCTCTCAGCTTCCCGATTGTGAGGGCTGCAAGGATGTTGTTCTTCTGATCCTCACTTTCCTTCACATAGATCCCTTCGAGATACTCTGGCTATGACACGTAGGCAGGTGGTCAGGCTTTATTATGGCCGTCAAAACACCTACTTGATGATCTCTGTAGACTTTTAACTAGAATGTCTCAATATCCCCTCGTACTTTTTCTCACGACATGTTCAATCCAACTGGGTTATGCGCTTCAACCGGATCCTGCAAGGATTCTCAGGATCTGGAGTAGCTTGCCAAGAGTCTGCCGCTGGTTTTACCTTAGAATGATGAATCCAAGGAGTCACTTCCTCCACCTTTACAGCTGTTGGGGTAGATAAAAGAACAACATACAAAGGCTAACACTATACACCCCAAGCTGTAACTCAATAGGTATTGGTGGGATATTACGAGCAAGTCCTGGAGGATTATTTTCTGCCCATTCTCTTGGAATGTCAAATAAGGATTCATCACTCTTAGGGTTAACACTTGTCACTATGGAATAGAAGCGTCATTCTTCTTCCCTTGGCTCCGATATCACCATTATGCCTGGTAATCCCTTAAACTTCAGAGATGTTGATCCATTAGGTAAAAGGTTATCTGAGCTTAAAGCTTCGATAATAGATCTTGTCCTAAAAGTTGAATCGGACATATATAGGAACTAATGCTTCACCACATGGCCTCTCAGAATACAAGTGCGACTCTTAAGAACCGGTCTAGCTGCACTTCTCCCAGTAGCTCCTATCACAGTTATAGTCTTCCCCGAAGGCGGATCCACCATCTTAGTCACCACAGAATGTTCAGCACCTGTGTCGATCATGAAAGAACTTCTCTTTCCCCCTATTGCTACATCGACCATAGGCTCCGCTTGACCAAGTGGAAATGGAGCCCGGTCGGTATCAATAGTCTTCCATGATAGTATCAGCCAGACCCACAATATTTATATCCTCTCTTTCTCTAGGTCTCTGCGTGGGTGGATAGTATCTGTCTCCTTGAACACTTCCTCTACTATTCCCACCATTCCCTCTAAAACTTCCTCTTCCTCTATAACTACCACTATAACCTCCTCGTACCCTTCTCTCTCCTTGTCTATCACCTTCACACTGCTCTCTCTGTGGACACTCACTCTTCCAATGTCCCTCCTTTCTTCAATACGCACATTGATCTCTACCTAGTGGCACCCTGCTCAGCCTATTCTCGTCTCCTCTATTCACTTCCCTGTCTTTCTACACTTGAGATAGCTACCGCTAGCATATCTGCCTTTTTCCTCATCTTACGTTCTTCCTCCCGCTTTACCTCCATCTCTCTATTCATATATACTTTATTTACAATCTCCATTAGCTGTAATATGGACATCCCTACAAATCCCTCTAATTTCTGTAATTTCCTTTTAATATCACCTTGGGCCTGGCTGACAAATGCTGAATTATTCATCCTAAAATTCTCAGGAGCCTCTGGATTAAAAGGAGTATACAACCTATATGACTCCAATAATCTCTCATAAAAAGTACTAGGTGACTCATCAACCTTTTGCAACACCTCAGCCGTCTTTGACATATTAATTGCCTTCTTCCCTCCTGCCTTCATGCCAGCAATTATGGTTTCCCGATAAGCTATTAGTTGGGGCATGTCAGCACCATTCACGTTCCAATTTGGATCGACATTTGGATAATGGGCTACAGCCCACGCAACTGGATTGGCCTGATTTTGAGTACGGGCCGTTTCCTCAAGCGCTTTAATAGCCGCTTGATTAATCCGGGTCCTTTCCTCACAATTAAATAAAGTTAATAATAATTGATGGCAATCGGCCCAGGTGGGATTATGTGTTTGGATAATAGAAGTAACCAAATCTGTCATAACTTGAGGTTTGTCAGTATATGAAGAGTTATGAGTCTTCCAGTTGAATAAATCAGTCGTAGTGAAGGGGACATATACAAACACTGGATCTGCCCGTTGTATTTGGCCATTCTCATCCACGTGTGTTGGGCCTGATGTAAGTCAGAGGGGCATTTGGTAATGTCGGGATGGAAGGGTGCCAGTCAGTTGTCGGGTTAGTATGGGACTTCGGCAAGGCTGCTCAATAATAGGTTCCAGTCTGGGAGTAGTAAGATAGGTGTAAGGGGGTGAGCTAATTTTATTAGTCAGCATTTGGTGGATGAATTTTTTGTAAATTTTTTTTTAAAGTGTTAAACCAAAAACCTACCAGTAGGTGTCACCAGAGGGTAATTGTATCAAAATAATCTTTATGGGTCTAATAATAAAACTTAACTTTTAATAAATTTATACATAAAATAAAACCTTATAGCAATAAATATATTAAAATAGGGTAAGCAATCCTACTTCTATCTGTTATAAACAATGTATTATCAATGTAACTCCCGAAGATGGCCAGTAGGTGGCCTAGAGTGCCTCCCTAAAGTCTAATGAAGCAAATAGACTTTAATTAATTATGTCCCTATTTTATTATTACTTATTTTAATCACTGTCCACCCTGATATCCAGGCTTGATTAAATCTTTAGTTCTAAGGTAAATTAAACATCTCAGTTTGTATTTTAGTAAAAGGGGACATTTTGGACAAAGCTGGGAGGGGCCCATCCAGTAACTAAAAAAAGACAATATACCATCTTATACCATTGACCATTGATTAGGGGGAGGGGGATAGTACAGAAATACAAGAGTTTGAAACTCAGGAACAGATAGGTATGTGGGTAGGCGGGGACAGTAGAGCAGGGGGAGTGCAAATACCGACTATACCAGTTTTTAGCTTGGGAGGAAGAATGGGGGCGTGGCTACTCTGGCTCTGGAGGATGAATAGGGGGGTTGGTAATCAGATGCCAGGGGGGGAGGGGTTGTTCAAAGCAGTTGTAATTAAGTCCTTAGTTCTGACCACCATGTGGCTACATTGTTTCTCATATGACACAGTTTAACTCACCAGGGCAGTTTTTCAACAATCAGTTTCCAACAGTCAATATATAGAAACTGATCATAGAATTCCGGCCTACTAGTTACAGCCACATGTACACCCTGCACTAAATTTAAGTGAAGACTGCCACATGGAGGCCATGCAGCCACCAGGACAGGCTACTCCCTACTACACAGTTTTGTTTTTTTTGTTTTTTTTTAAACATACAAGACAAAGGACCAACAGCCTTGTGAATCAGAAGATTATTTCAACAGAACGTCTGATTCAAAAAGCTGTACAAATATACACACAGTTTCAACAGTCACACCAATCTCCTTATCACCAGCACCACATCGCACAGTTACTAGGCCCAAACACACACATGCACGGACACACAGGATCTTCACATGCTCAACAATATCACGACGTCGCCCACACACAAGTAAAATCAAAACTCAACAAACACTATATATACTCATCACTGTAACTATTAATCAAACCATACAACTATCCATGCTATTAATCCATATAAACTAACCGATCACATAACATTTCAACAATTTCATCTCTACAATTATCCATACTATAAATCAACTTTTGACTAACCAACTATATCACATTCTAGTAACCTCATCTTTACAGTCAGTGGTTATGGTACAGTTAGTAAGTGGTTATAATACAGTTTTAAAGTCACAGATCAGTTAGTAACAGTTATGGTATTATACATATAACATAAAACAGCAATTGTTAGTAATTTTTACACAAAGTCAGTGGTTATGGTACATGTCAGTAGTTATGGTACCGTGCGCTATTTTACAGTTATACACACAATTTACACTCCCACTAGACAGCAGAGCTCTAACTTTCTAGTAGGACATACAAGTTAACCAATTCACCAACTACAATATATTTAACAACATTTACAATAATCCCAACTATTCTAACTGGCCAGCACCTCGAGAGCTTTTGATCTATTTGTACACCAGAGATTCGATAAGTTCTTTGCTGCCCAGACACCACTTATAGCGAACTAGAGGGCAGAATTTACACAGTACCCAGCTAGTCTATTAAACTATCAATAATCTAGTGGCTGGATTTACAACAGAGCACACTTAGTTAAGATAGGGTGAAATCTAGCAAACTATAATATACAACAGAGAATGCTTAGATTTCGCCGATCTCCCCGACCTAACAACCAAAATTTACACCTAGCATGCTAGTCAAGGCAGGACATCTGTGTCCGACATGAGCTATTTACACCAGAACTCAGTCTGACAAACCACTTATATTAGACGGGCTGACTACAGAGCATCTAATTTCCAGATAAGCAGTGCGCCTTTGCTTCTTCCTTCTAATGAAGGGGCCAATTCCAATAACCGGTTCCAAGTATAAAACCCCTTGTGGGTCTACCGCTCTAATGGTATCAGTCTTACCTGTTAGTTCCTGGACCTGGGTTCACATTCATCCACGGAACAAGCCGAGACTCACTGCGCAGAAGCCGATGATCTCCTGGACAAAAGACCAGTGGCGCCGAGACGAAAGGAGGTCCACGCAGTAGAAGTCCAGGATTGTAGCGTAGAAGGTTTGGTAAAAGTTTACCGTCTCAAATCTCTGCGCCAGCTTCCATGCGATGAGGTTCCCAGCCAATGCACCAGAAATGTTACCGTGTAAGCATGCAGAAGCCAAACACAGAGATATGGACGCAAGTCTTCAGGAAGTAAGAGGCCTTTATTCACATTACCGATCGGGTCCAGATGAACTCATGTTCCAAAATTCTGAGGGACCATCACATGGGGCTTGGGACTTTTAACTGCATATCTCCTCCCATACAGTATAACCCCTCCTATATTCCTCAGACCAATCAGTGAGCAGAATATAGACTTGTACATCTAGTCAAACCACATGGCTCATCCAAGACAAAGGAAATAAGTGCAATTTCAGTTCATGCATTCCTGCACATACTCAGTACACTGATGACCGTATCCTAGCTACGTGTAGCTAACTAACTGACACAACATACACATATGCCACATGGAGATTTTGGCCTACTAAATTTTGACCATGCTGGAATCCCATCACAGAGGTATGGCTACCGGTGTGGTCACCCCCCGTGGCCTACCTCCCCCTGGAGCACCCCCTGCGGTCTCCCCTGCTGCCTCCCCTGCGACCCCTGCCCCTGGGGGCCACAGCAGCACTGCAGGCATTCCCGCCCGCCTGTCAGGCTGTCCCTGGATCCTACTCCCCGGGCCCGGTTGAGGAGCAGGAGCCTGGGCCCGGGGCACCGCGGGGGCCGGTTGTCTGGGGCGCCGGGATGTGAGGCCTACTGCGGCCGCGCGCGTGGCACGGCCTTCAGACACGAGGCCTGCCACTGCTGCACGGCCTACTACTTCCAGGCCGGGGATGCGGCCTCCTGGTGCGGCTGCCGCGCGGCCTACTCCTCCACACCATCCGCCCCGGCCGCCAGCGCTGGATTGAGGGCCGGGGGCGGTGGGCGGCAGATCTGGTGATCCATGCGGCAGGTGGCCGCTCGGCAACTGGGTAGGTCCCCCGCGGCCGGCGGGGAGGTGAGTGGGCCCTCGCGGGGTACCTTGTACCGCCATGGGGGTCTGGGGGGGTCCCCCTGCCCATCGGGAGCCTCCTCTGCCAGTGAGGAAGGCTCCCAGGGTTCTGTCTCCCCTTCCCTCCCTATCAGTGCTGTCTTTATTTTCTTTTTTCTTTTGGGGGGCCCAGCTTACACTTGCCTGGGCCCCCCTCCTCTTGCCCGGTTTTCTCTCCCCCCCTCCCCCTCTCTGGGGGTCCTGCACACCCCTCTTTCCCCCTTTCTCCCCCCCTCCTACTCTACTCCTCCCCCCCTACCTTGCCCCTCTGGCTTGCCTGAACCCCCTTCCCCTCCCCCCCCACGCAGGTCACTTACCTCGGCCATCTCCTCTGGGGCGTGGGCTCATCTTCTCTGCTGCTTCTTCTCAGGATACTGCTGCAGTTCATGGATCCGTCCAGCAGGTGGCGCCTGGATCACAGCTGATGTCTTCTGTGGATGCTGGAACTGCTGTTTCTTTGCCTCAGCCTTCTGTGAGCGCAGTGCCGGGCTTGGATCGCCAGGCTGCGTCCGGTGAGTACATTTCCCTTCTTTTAGCGCTTTGCGTGCGTACGTTCTTTCTTCCTTTCTTCCAAAAAAAAAATGATACGGAGAAAAAATTCCAGGACAGAAATAAAATGTAAATTACCTATTGGACTAAAATAAATAAAAAAAAAAAAGGAATCCAACGTCAAGTACAAGGGGAAGAATTAAAAATAAAAAATAAAAAAATGAGATAGAATCCAAAATAAAACAAAATTTGTGTACCCCCCCTCTGTTTTCAGTATGTATCATATGTTTAAGTACGCTTTCCCGCAGCGTCTGGTGCAGCTGATAGCGCTGGTGATGCCTCCCAGGTTCACGTGACTCTGGGTGCTGCTGAGCTCATGTGGCCCGCTTGGCTTGCACGTAACACTAGGGAGCAGATGGAGAATGGGTTTTTATTGCAGGTATGTTCCCTCCTGCCACGGGGGTCCCTTGACTAAAGGGAACATTAGGGGTTCCGGGAGGGTCGTGGGGAGCATGCTGTGGTCGGATACACCCCAGGGCGCATATTCGGATGCAACCCGGTTTCTGGATAGCATGGTCGGGGAGAGGGCTCCCCGAGTCTGCGCTGCATGGTTCTGCGGTCAGGACACTCTCGGGACGCGTATAGTCCCGGGGAAGAGCTGGGTTGGTGGAGGTACGTTTTGCACTTTCGTCAGAAAGGGGCTGGATGGGCTTTGGCCTCTGGTTTTATTTGAGGCTCACCTGGCACCTCAGCACGGCGTTTTCGTCCTCTCTGCAATCTGTCGGGATGGGGGACGTTGGTGCTCTAGGTGCAGGGCCCTCAGTCCATGTGGGAGCTCCATTGGGCGATGTGGGTCCAGTTTACCAAGAACGCTTGATAAGTTTAATTCCTGGTCGTTTAGGGTGCCCCTGGAGTCCGCTCTGCGGGTCCCCCCACACCCCTGGGGTTATGGTGCCCATGGAGGAGCAGGGTCGGGATCGCCAGATTCCTTATTTCCTCAGTTGTCGTTTCCTTCCAGGGGCTGGGTTTGGGATGGTGGCTCGGCGCAGCGGGCTGCGTGGGTGGGGCTGCGGGGCCTTGCTGACAAAGGCGGCTGTGGAAGTGGATTTCCGGCTCCTGCCGGTATGCCCGTCGGGTTGATTGTTTCCGATGGTCAGGATTGGGTGGCTATGTGCCTCCACGTGGGTTTTTCCCGATGTCGTTTATGTGTGGGGCCGTCGGTGCCGCATGTCCGCACTCTGCTGCTGCAGTGTTTTTTCCTGGGGTAGTGTTATGAGTTTCGGAGTTCCGTGGCCCAGGCCATATCCGTGGGTCGGAATATGGGCTGTAGTCTCCTGGATAGTGGGATCGATTCCTGCAACGGGACGTCGGTTGCCCCTGATTGGGGTTTGGGACATCGGGCAGGAGGTGTCGGTGGTTTGGAGGAGCGTTGTGGGTTTAGGCTGCACTACCTTTGGACTCTCCTGTGTACGCTGGGCTTTGCTTGTTGGGGTTGCCCTTGGGACTGTATGAGGTTCCTTCTGGGCCTCCCTTAACGGTGGCTTGTGCAATCTGGCCCCCTCAGTCTTTTCCGCTGACTTCCAGCTGTTTGCTGCTGCAGCAGGTTTTCGGGGGTCTTGGGCCATTTTGGGCTCTCAATGGTGTGCTGACTCTTGCCCATTACACTGGCAAGCATCGGGGTTCTGGCGGACTCTGGTGTTCTTGGAGCTTCCCCTTTCTGGTGGCATGGTAGATATGGGGTGCCCAGCTCTTGAACAGGTGGGTGGGTTTTTCCTTTGGGACCATCGTGGGGCGGTGCAGGCTGTCTTATCATGTAACAGTACCCTCTACCCCGGTGTTACTCTGGTTGCGGCGCCTGGCTTGGCGCTGTTTGAGTCTGGGGATGGCTGGTCAGGGGTTTTGTGTCCGGGTATTCCCGATGTGGTGGCCGATGCTCTGTCTTGGTCGTTATAGGGCGTACTTCGGGCAGAGGTGTCACGGGGTCGATTTTAGGACAGTGGAGACCTCTCCTCCAAGAGAGTATAGCAGGTATAGCAGTGTAGCTCTTACAAGAGCTGGTGATTATAGCAATCCAAAGAACAATCCCAGGAGCAGGAATTACAGTTGGTATAGCCTTCCCCTACAATCATGAGACTAGGCTCTGTGTTGAGGGTAAACTAAAACTCATTTATTGGCAGCCACAACTGGCCTTACATGCAGGTCCCCATGCAAGGGGCACTCCCTTCTGGACCTGAGAGTAGACTACAGTAAAAACATACACACAATTAAATTGGCTCTTGGGTCAAGGACACTCCCATACAAAATAGGATAATCCCTCCTTTGTGCTTGAGAGATAGTTTAGTTTAGTACAATTCCTAACCCAATTATCTCCAGGCACAGAAAACATACATTTAAATCAAACCCCTACATGCCATCACGGATAGGCAGAACGCGATACAACTTCTCCAATATCGACAGCTCACCCACTTTGTACACGCAGGCCCGCTAGCCCACGAAACATTCCGCACGCATACACAATTCGAACAAATATGCAAAACCCACACCGTGAAGAAAAAACTCATCTCAATGATGTATACAACAATTGCAAAGACACAATCCCACCACCCACCAGTGTTCACTTCGTCATGGGAAAAAGAACTAAACATCTCACTCACACCTGAAACATGGCGTACTATCTTTAAACAAATCCACAGATCAGCTAGAAACACCACAATCCAAGAGAGTAACTATAAAAGAATAGCGAGATGGCATTATACCCCGACAAAGCTAAAAACCCTCTTTCCCTCCCACCCACCCCACTGCTGGAGATGCCATGCACCTGAAGGCAACACAGCACATATCTGGTGGAGTTGCCCGGTAATCAACCGCTACTGGAGACGCATCCATGGAATCCTACAATCAACCCTGAACACCCACATCCCATTCACCCCTGAGCTCTTCATCTTTCTAATCCCCCCCCGAAACATACCTAAACTGACAACGGACCTCTTAACTCCCCTAATATCAGCAGCGAACCAACTTATACCAGCGCTGTGGAAACACCCCAATGCCCCCTCCATTCGGGAATGGATACAAAACGATGAGAGGCCTGGAGGAAACCTGTCACTCCCTAGCAGGTACATTTCTCCACTACAAAACCGTTTGGCAACCCTGGTGTGACTATCTTACAAACAGCTCAACATAACCGATGACCTATCGACGTAACTAGACTTCACCCCCTACTACCAGGTACAGCAAATACCCCCCACCCTCACCCCCCCCTTCCCTCACTCAGACACAAGGGAAAATAGCGAGGCAGTTAAGGCACCTCCTGATGTCATTTCTTACCTACCTTACAATACATAACCAAGGAGGTGCACCTGAAACTCCACCGTCCTGATCATAGCTAAACCCCGTGCCATACAAAGAACGAGACTACGCAAAACACGCTTTTCGGATGCAACACTGTATTGAGATGCAATTTGAATGCTACCCATTGTATTATCATACATTACCACTGTTCTGTTATGTACATTAGACTTTTCTTTGTCGTCAATTTATTGTGAATGTACAGAATCTCAATAAAAAACCTTTAAAAAAAACAAAAAAAAAAAACAACATACATTTCCCAAACACCCCAAAAGTACCTTACAAATACATAAAACCCCCTAAAAGTTACATCCCCTTATATCCAAAAATCACCCAGTTAGGTTCAGGGGTTCCTGAATTCTTTGGAAGTCATACTTTTACCGATAACCGCCCAGCCCCCCAGGCCGAAAATAGTTCCATAGAATCGCGGGTAAGTGCCGCTGGGGACCGTTGGGGAACCGCGAAGTCTTCATGCCGAAAATAGTTCCAGGGTGTTCGCGGCTAAGTCCCCCTGAAGTCTATTCGCGGTTTTGGTCAATGCGAAAGGCTGCCAGGGAGCTAGCGTTTGGTTCTATGCACACAAATGGAAAGTGCCAAACCAGGGTGTAACGGATCGCCTGGCACCCCGACTGGGTACCTCCGTTGAAGGATGCTCCTAGCGCTTCCTGAGGACTCCAAGCACTCTGGCAGACACCACAATCACCGAACCGGAGAAATAAATAAATTCTCCCACGCATATGAATACTGTAGACAGTTGAATAGGAACCATACGAATAGGTTTACTCTCCTAGCAGTCAAACTGGAACAGCATACAATAAATCCTTCCCCCAATAATGAGACGACACTTCACTTTGAGGGTTAAAACAGGAACTGCTGTGCTGGCACACCCAGCCTGGTTTTTATTACAGTCTTTCACATACAGGACCGCCCACAGGGAGGTATAAAACAACCAATCACATATCAGTTACATCCCACATATTCCCTCCCCTTATCCTGAGAGGAAACTCAATTACACATACAGTTAAAACATACTTTCTACCCAACTTTCATAACTTTAAAACCATACATCACATTCACATAAAATTACATATTCACAATCAATCCATTCAGGGGAACAACATATTAAAAAATGGCATGAATCCGACCAGGGGTTCAAAAGTTAGTAAAAGTATCTTTTGGGCCCTGGCTGGCACATGGCTATCTGGCTCAAACAGGTTTTACAGAGCCCTCTATCCTGGAGACAATGGGGAAAAGTAATCCAATTATCCCAGGATAGAGGCAGACTCCATTGAGCACATGGTTGCAAAAAGATATAAAACACTTTAAAATACATAAAGTCACCTTTTACACATAACACACAGACATTTCAGATAGCTGGGATCTGAGCGCACAAAACTACCGAATAGCGCTCAGATCCTATTCACACAGTTCAATTGCCATGGAGCCAAAGTCTTTAACTATCTGGGTTAACACATTCACATAAAGTCTGGTCCATAGTCCAAAGGCAAGAGGCGGGCAAGCAGCCCCCTCCAAGGACACGTGGCGAGGTCGGTTTCGCCACACAGGGGGAATAAAATATGGGTCTTTGCAGTCGCTTACATGGAAGTAGACAGATCAGGGTGATTATATTTTATTACTACTATTTTTGCTTACTATTATGTATTATTATTATTGTTTATTATTTTATTTTATTACTAATATTTTACTATTACTATTCAGGATACCAGAAATCACGAGTCAAATTCGAAGATGGGTTCAGGATATCAGAAAACACAATTCAAATGCGAAGCCGAGGTCAAACACAGGAAATCACAAGGGAATCTCTAGGACTACTAAACGAGGATCTAACAGAAACCACGATAGGGCAATGAATGGGGGCTACAAGCCTTAAATTAGCTTACCTATGTTCTGATAGGTACACGTCATCACTGCAATCCAAAACAGATTAGGATAGTCAAAATTCTACCCATGATCCTAACCATAATTCTACCCATAATCCAACTGATGATCCTAACCATAATCCAACCGATAATGCTAGTCATAATCCAACCCATAAATCCTAACCATAATTCCAGTCATAATCTAACCCATAATCCTATCCATAATCCAACCCATAATTCTACCTATAATCCTAACCATAATTCTATTTATGATCCTAACCATAATTCTACCTATAATCCAACCGATGAGCCTAACCATAATTCTAACCATAATCCAACCCATAATCCTAACCATAATCCTAACCATAATTGCAGTCATAATCCAACCCATAATTCTACCCATATTCCAACCCCTAATCCTAACCATAATTTTAGTCATAATCCTACCCATAATCCTAATCATTCTACCCATAATCCTAACCATACTCTAACCCCAAATCCTAACCATAATTCTAGTCATAATCCAAATTATAATCCTAACCATAATTCTACTGGTAATCCTAACCATAATCCAACCCATAATCCTAACCATAATTCTAACCATAATCCTAACCATAATCCTAACCATAATTCTATCCATGATCCTAACCTTAATTCTACCCATAGGAAAAAAAGAAGAAAGTGGCGAGGAGATTATCTAAATATAGAAGACAGAAAATAAGGGGATAACCCTAAATGATAGGAAACAATTAGAAGGAGAGAGATTCTGTCCCTTTGATAAAAATCTAGAAGATACTTTATTAATCTAATACAAAAGACATTCCTAAATAGACTGCCTCTCTTACTCTAATGCGATACTGATGGGTGTCTAAAGCTAGACAGACCAAAGGACCACCTATAGGTGCTGAGGGCGTGTATAAAGGAGAAGGGAAAGGATAAGGGAAAACATGGAACACAAAATATAATAATAATTAATTGGAATATATAAATATATATGCGTGTGCACAATGAGAGGTCTTCGTGCACAGTGATAGTGGTGGAGTCTGGAGTGAAAAGGGTTATCTCCAGGGCCCCACTAAAAAACAAACAAACTGATTGCCTCAGTATAAATATGATAGTCTAATAAATACCTGATAGTGATCACACAGAGGTGATGATCTTAGCATATAACAAGAATTGTTATACCAATAGTGTCATTGTAATCATTGACCGCTAGAGGTCACTGTAGCCATAGATTCTGAAAGACTGTTCACTTGGTGAATTCGCAGAAATGTATCTAATTTCTGTATAAGTGAAAATAGATACAGAATGTTATCAAAATAGTCAGCAAAAACGAGTGAACGAAGTGTAGCTTGTCCATAAATATAATGTAGCTGCTGATATTGACAGAGTGCAATAACCAAATTGATCCGTTAGATGCTCTGTTGCTGCTATGTCAAAGGGGCTAGAGTGCACATCAAATCGAACAGTGCATTCATGAATACCCCCTAGCCAGAGCAATATGATCGATCTATTCTGTGCGCTTGTGATGCCTAAAAGAGCTGCATATCAAAAAGTGCTCAATGCAATTGATTCCTAACGAGAGTTAGTTTTGCCCATATATGGCTGTATCACTCCCGTATAGAGTATTTTGCACACAGAAAGAAGGGCTTTTGCACTCTATTGCTGTCAGATTTAGCAAACCAGTAATTATGATATGGGCAAAACTAACTCTCGTTAGGAATCAATTGCATTGAGCACTTTTTGATATGCAGCTCTTGGAAGCAATAAAGTTTTGTCTTTTAGATATTTATTATATAAAAATATAAATATAAAATCCATTATAGCAGAGTTTCTAAGATTAAATTTGTGACAGAACCATCTGCCTGCTTGTATTTTAGTTGCATTCGTCTGTATCCCGTTCGTATGAATGGCTGTTTTCTATAGCCCAGCCATTTGAATGACTTTTTTCACGAACAAACCTGCCGAACGGACGGCCACCCAGGAGAGAAGTGTGCTGCTGGTTAACCTATTGATCACAATTAGAACGTTGTGGTTAACCGCAGACACTTCTCAATTAAACCGAATTCAGGGTGGTCGTCGTTCGTATGTCGACCACGAGGCAGCGGCCATTTTAAACCACGCGAAAGCCCAGCGGTGTTTGGCTCTATTTCTATGGAACTAAAAACGGACACTTTTTCTGCCGAACACCGCTGAAACAACGGAACGCCTGGCTGTCTCCACGAAAGCATACGAATACCGGCCGTTCGGGAGGTTTGGAGCATACGAAAAGACTTAACCCAGATAGCCTTCCCATGGAGTCATTCGTATACCGAAAGACTGTAAGAACTTTGACTCCATGGCGATTGAACTATGTGTATGGGATCTGAGCGCTATTCGCTAATAATATGCACTCAGATCCAGGCTATCTGGGGATATGTGATACGAATGGGAAATGTTCGGTTATTTTAAAGTTATGCATTTTTATGTCTTTTATGATTTTATATTTAAGATGGCGACTGGCTTTGTCCTGGAGATAATTGAGTTACTTGGTAATTATCTCCAGGGCAGAGGGGAGGGAATCATAATGCACTGTGGGTAAAATCTGTGACTGTGTGTCTGGAATGTCCCCATATCTGTCTGTCATTTAAGTCTCCCATTTGGTCCCCTAGGGGAGTGTCCACCAAGTGGGAGACCTGCATAAATACGGGCAGGTAGCCCACAGTAAAGCCAGATCCTGTTTGACCCTCAATGCGGAGCTTCTGTCTCGTTATTGGGGGGATTTCTTCTTCACGTTTAGAGACTGCTGGATGGAACAGAAGCCGCTTGGTGAATATTGTTGTTCGGCGGCTAGCAGCAGTTCATGTATTGCCGTTCAGGAGTTTGGAGCCGTTCACGGATCCCGGTCGGGAGATTGCCGCTTCCCCTGCATTTGGTTCGTGCACTACAGGTCAGACGAACGGAGTTACTGATATTGCAGCCGGGGAAGGTCTACTAAACGGCGGTTTTGCCTAAAGACACTGGAGGTGTCTTAACAAAATTACATGCTTGCAAATATCATTAATAGGTTAACATACCCTTCTGAACATGTCATCATGTCAGCCTCTCTGTCATTTTAAGATGGAGCAGCGTCTGTGTCCAAGTCTCTCCTCTGTGTCTTAACATTTAAAAGTACACCTATTTATACCTTAGGTGTCTCCATTTTAGGGTTACCGTAGTTCATATATGAAAAAGTAACTTCTTTTACTTTATTCATTTTAGGACCTCCCTTAACTTAGCAAAAATACAAGGCCATAACTAAAGGGTGCATAATTCATGGAAATTTTCCTGACTTAGTTCAAGATGACATCTTAAAGTCTGAACATCCTTATCTACTTAAGGTTACCACAGTATATTGTGTACTGAAAGAGTCGTAGTATAGCCTTGAAGCTTGTTTATGCATTATTGTTATTGTATTTCGTCTGGGATAAAACGGCATATTATGCACTGAAGGTAAGTAAAAAGTTATTGCTTAACCCCTTAAGGACCGAGGACAGTTCAGGACTGTCATCGGCATGTTCCCATTGCCGACCGCTGACGGTCCTGAACCGTCCTAACGGTCCTCGTTACTTACCTGATCGCCGTCGTTCCCCCGGCGGCGATCAGTGTTGCTCCCGTTGTGGGCAGACTGCCCTCAGCCTAGACAGTCTCCCCACACTGGATTAGGACCCCTGTGGCCATGTGATCGCTCAACACAGCGATCACATGGTCACAATAGGTGTCCATGTGTCTACCTGCAGGGGGACTGCCTGTGCTGACAGGTAGTCTACCTGCTAGTGTAAAATCAAAAAATAAAATAAAGTTAATGTTAATAAAAAAAAAATTATGTATGTGTGTGTATATATATATAATGTCTATATATCATATATATAATGTCATACTAAGTGTATTTTTATATTAATATGTACTTATATTAATATAAAAATACACTTATAATTAAATTACACACATATATGTATATATAATATATATAATTATATATATTGTATATAATTATTATTTTAAAATATAAATAAGTAATTTAAATTAAATTAAACATTTTTAAAATAATAATAAAAATTGAAAAAAAATTATATCTATATGAAATTTTATTCTAACTGTATTTAAAAATTAATATATATATATTTATATCAAAATACACTTAGAATGAATTTGTATATATATATCTATGTATATATAAATAAATAAAAATAATACGTAATATACATATGTCCATTTACAAAATTACATAAATAATTATATAAATATACACGTAGACTTCAAATATATAAATATGCATATATATTTAAATTCTACGTGCGTATTTATGTAATATTTTTACATAATTAAGTAATTTTATTGATTGCAATTTGGGAGACCTGCCTGCCAACATAGGCCGAAAGTCCAGAGAATTTAATTTGCTAGCACTGTATTTTACCCTGTAACGTTCTACGACACCCTAAAACCTGTACATGGGGGTACTGTTTTACTCGGGAGACTTTGCTGAACACAAATATTAGTGATTCAAAAAATTAAAACATATCACAGCGATGATATTGTCAGTGAAAGTGACTTTTCTTGCATTTTTCACACACAAACAGCACTTTTACAGATAATATAATTGTTGTGATACGTTTTCCAGTTTTTAAACACTAATATTTGTGTTCAGCGATTTCTCCCGAGTAAACCAGTACCCCCCATGTACAGGTTTTACAGCATTTTTTAACGTTACAGAGTCAAATATATGGGTCAAATATTTTTACATTGAAAATGGCCAGGTTGGTTACGTTGCCTTTGAGAGCGTATGGTAGCCCAGGAATGAGAATTACCCACATGATGGCACATGATTTGCAAAAGAAGACAACCCAAGGTATTGCAAATGGGGTATGTCCAGTCTTTTTTAGTAACCACTTAGTCACAAACACTGGCCAAAATTAGCGTTCAATTTAGTTTTTTTACTTTTTTCACACACAAACAAATATGAATGCTTACTTTGGCCAGTGTTTTTGACTAAGTGGCTACTAAAAAAGACTGGACATACCCCATATTGAATACCCTGGGTTGTCTACTTTAAAAAAAATATGTACATGTGGGGTGTTATTCAGAGATTTATGACAGATAATAGTGTTACAATGTCACTATTGATAAATTTAAAAAATGTATGTTTTGAAACTGCAATATCCTACTTGTACCTATAGCCCTATAACATGCAAAAAAAAAAGCACGTAAACACTGGGTATTTCTAAACTCGGGACAAAATTTTGAATCTATTTAGCCTTTTTTTTCATTCGCTTTTGTAGATGAGTAAAAGATTTTTCAAGTAAAGTAAAAAACATGTATTTTTTTTCAATTTTTCATCATATTTTTTTTTTTTTTAAATTAAAATACATGAGATTATATAAATAATGGTATGTAAAGAAAGCCCCTTTTGTCTTGAAAAAAGCCCCTTTTGTCCTGAAAGTATTTAGAAAATTGGGCAGACTAGATGGGCCGAATGGTTCTTATCTGCCGTCACATTCTATGTTCTATGTTTCTAAAACAATATATAATTTGTATGGGAACAGTAAATGAGAGAGTGGAAAATTACAGCTAAACACAAATACCACAAAAGTGTAAAAATATTCCTGGTCGCAAATGTACAACATTGCAAAAACAGTCCAGTCCTTAAGGGGTTAAAGAAACATGTACGAAAATTGAAAAACAATATGTTGCATTACTAACACCGTGTCATTTTGTAATATCTCTTAAAGACAAAGTACACAGTTTGAGGAATACAATATTTGCATTTGCCCATAACAATTCTATCCATAATCCAACTCATGATCCTACCCATGATCTTAACCATAATTCCAATCATAATTCTACCCATAATCCTTACCATAATTCTACCCCTAATCCTTACCATAATTCTACCCATAATCCTAAACATAATTCTACCCCTAATCCTTGTAGCGGTTACCCAGATGAGTAGAGGTGTTTCCACCGCCAGAGGGCGTCCTTCTCCCAGAAGCTCTTACAAGAGCTAGTGTGATAGCTTTATAGCAGTTTCCCCCAATAAGAGACAAGACTCTAGATTGAGGGTAAAATAAGAACTGAAGGTTTAATGGCGCATACTGGTCTTTTATACAATTTTCCCCACAAGGTTTCCACCCAGGTGGACCTTGTGGGGCACAGGATATAAAATCAACAAGCCGGGGGACGGAGCCTGGCTTCCAGGCTGCGTGGACGTGCAGAGTCTGAGCTCCAGACTAAACCCGCAGGATTTGGGGCAAAAACCCCAGCAAACTAGCGCGTACTGCACCTGGAGGGTGATAGATCAGTCGGGACACCCGGGCGAATCGACAGACACCAAGCACTAACCTGACACTGACCGGGAACCGGTACCAGTACAAAGAGGCCTACTTGAGACCCAGCTAGGGAGAGGCGGCAGCTCTCCTTGCGGGTGTCCTTGCATTGGGAGCCTCCAAGCTACTCACCTCCTACTCCCCCTCCCCCTCCCCCTCTGGACCAGCGGGGGATGCCCCGTTCCGCACGGTGTGTCCAGAGTAATTAGCCCACACCGATCTCCGGAGCGGCGACAAGGCGGTACAGACGGCAGCACAGTCCGCTCAGAGAACCCCACAGACAGCGGGTAAGCGTGGCAGCCGGCAGCGGGGGCCGAGGGCAAACCCTTGGGCACAGCGACAGATGACCCACACTTCCCCAAATCACAGAGCCTACCCGGGCTGGAGACCCGGAAGCATCGCCCACACCCACGGAGGCTCCAACGCCGCAAGCAGCCGAAGTTCAACAGGCCCTCCACTACCCCCCACACGGGGAGGTAACTCGGGCTTCAGAAGCTGCAGAGTTCATGGCACCAAGATGCAGGCCTACGCAACAGCCTGAGGCTGGAGGGATATCCACACAAAGACCTCTGCTGCTGCGGCCTCCAACGACCCACCAGCATGTACTAGCTGCTTCCCAAGAGACGGCATCGGTTAACAGGGACTCTACATCAAACCTCCAGAACTGTCAGCGCCAGGTCCATTGACAACCAGCTTAGACCTGCTATATAGCATGACCAGGACTGATAAACATGGGGAGCAGAAAGCATAATCACACACAGCTCAAGACTGCAGTGACTTTCAATCCTAAAGTAACACTTTCTGAAATGCAAAAGCTGTATCTAACTTCATCATCACACGCTACTCATCCATGACACCTGCACAGCGACCACACTGCAAACAGGCCCTGCAGATAGCACTAGCTTAACTGCTATACTACTTACCTTCACTCACGCATTCTAACCTATAAAGTACAGCTGACAGGCAAACTCACAGACAAGCTGTATAACATGTAATCCGAGTCACTAAGGAGTACTAGGTGCCATCTCACTGGGTTACACTTGCATAATCAGTTGTCATAGCCTGTTGTTCATATATTCTTTCCCTCCTAATCAGCTTAGTATGACACTCGAATGTTTCGTACTTTATGCATCATTAATATGTCATTTCTTGTCATACTCTTATTCCTATTTTGCTATCACAAAAAAAAAGCGCAGCATCTCTTGACTACCTATGCAAATTGTCTACTATGATTTATTGTATTGTACAAGTCAATGCTTAAGCCTGTAATTTACTCTGTGCTCAAAAATAAAAATAAAGAATTTAAAATCAACAAGCCAATAAAAACAATATTTTACATTCAGACACTCCCAGATAATGTACACAATCCCTCCCCTCTGTTTGGGAGATAATTTAATTAATTACGGTATAAACTCCATTATCTCCAAATGAAAAATACAAGTTTTTACCCCAAACACATATGGGAACCTCATAAAACATATATACCCTGATAGCCCCGATCTGGGGGAACAACATACTGAAAAATCACCCAGATCGGTTCAGGGGTTCAAGAGTTAGCTGGAAGTCTCTTTTCGACAGACTGCACGCATGGTTTAATGCCCAAAATAGTTCCAGAGGATTAGGCTGTGCGGCAAAGTATATTAAAATAGTCGAACGTAGCTGTTCGTACACAGAGGCATTGAGTGTAGTTGGTTCGGTAGATTATATCTACCGAACGGTGCTCCATTCGTGTAATTACCGTCGAACAGAACGAGGAGTAGAAGTCCCAGCGGTGTTCGTGATATCAAGTGTCCGATTTTAGTTCCATGCACTCTACGACAAAACACCACTGACCACATTTGTATTCCAAGATGGCCGCCACCACATGTTCGTGCATATGAACGCCGACCACACAGATGATCTCTCTGTACTGTATGAATGCAGCTGTGCGGCCAGTCTCTCTTACACAGTCAAAGTATATTAAAATAGTCGAACGTAGCTATTCGTACACAGAGGCATTGAGTGTAGTTGGTTCGGTAGATTATATCTACCGAACGGTGCTCCATTCGTGTAATTACCGTTGAACAGAACGAGGAGTAGAAGTCCCAGCGGTGTTCGTGATGTCAAGTGATGTCAAGTGTACATTTTTAGTTCCATGCACTCTACGACAAAACACCGCTGGCCACATTCGTATCCCAAGATGGCCGCCACCATATGCCATATGCATACGAACGCCGACCACCCAGACAAATCACTTAGAATGTGTTCGTAAGGTCGGTGAGGTTAACAAGCGTCACGCTCCAGGTCTGGGTGGTCGGTCGTTCGGTAGATTTTTCGTTATTCAAACGGCCAATAGTAAAATAAAACAGGCTTTATTCTATTTGAACGGTTAGACGAACAGACAATTTCAAACTTTAAAATTCAGGGACAGAGGATCTGTCACAATCCTAACTATAGTCTAACCCATGATCCTAATCATAAGTCTTCTCATGATCCTAGCCATAATTCTACCCATAATCCAACCCATGATTCTAACCATAATTCTACCCATGACCCTAACCATAATTCTACCCATAATCCAACCCATGATCCTACTCCTAATCCTGCCCTTAAATCCTCCCCTACGTCCACCTCAAAGGGATTGTCTCTGCTCATGTCAGTACTGGGAGATTTCCCAGAACACACAGTATGGGCTCTGTGATCTCTCTGTACTGTATGAATGCAGCTTCCAATGCATAGAGCTCTGTCCTGGGGAGCTATTAAACCCAGCACTGATTCAGCTGGACGTAATCATACATACATAACGGTATTTAAATCAATAAAAAGACTGATGTACCACACACATTTTGAGCATTGTATATAGCACTTCTGTTAGTCTAAGGGCACTAACTGGCACCAATGGACAGATGAGTCCCTACGGTATTGAAAGATACCTTGGGTTTCTTGGTACCACAGGGATTTAAGTGGTTAATGTGAAATAATAATAAATAGCAGCAAAGAGAAAGTATACATTTCTCTGGTGTGCGTATGTAGCCAGGGCCGTCTTTAATTTAGATTGGACCCTGGGCGAGCATTTACTTGGGCCCCCTGACTACGTCTAGATACACACAAATACACTACCTGACACACATGCAGATACACACTGACCACATATAGATACACACAAGAACACACAGATACACACAGACTACATATAGATACACTGACACACACATAGACACACACACAGATACAAACACTGACATACATGCAGATACAAAGGTACACACACTGACTACTTATAGATACACCGACACACACACTGACACACAGACAGATACACAGATACACAACCTGACACACATGCAGATATACAGATACAAACACATACAGATACACACACAAATACAAATGGACAACATACAGATACAGAGACACATTCTGACAGACGTACTGAAACAGACTCACACACAGACAACCATACTGAAACACACATACACAAAGACATACTGAACCACGCAGACACTGATGGACTCTCACACACACAGACATACAGATACACTGGCAGACATACTGGCACATATACACACAAACAGACGGACATACTGAAACACACATACACACAGACATTGACAGACATATTGACAAACACAGACATACAGAACAACACTGACAGACTCAAACATAGACATACTGACACACTGACAGACATACACACATTCTGGCACACACACACAGACAGACTGAAACACACATAGACACAGACACTGACAGATATACACACATACAGACATTTTGAAACTCACAGACAGCCATACTGAAACACACATACATACTGAACCACACAGACACTGATGGACTCACAGACACAGACATACTGATACATTGACAGACATACTGGCACACAGACAGACATTCTGGCACACAGACAGACAGACATGCTGAAACACACATGCACATATACAGACAGACAGACATGCTGAAACACACATACACACTGAACCACACAGACACTGACAGACTCTCACACACACAGACATACAGATACACTGACAGACTTGCACTCATGCAATATTTGATAGCCACCCTCCAGTTTCTTACCTTTTTCTGGAGGCTGGCTTCCCTGGGGTCCAGTGGGCTGGCTGGGGTGGCTGGGAGTTAAGCTCTCCCGGCCTGGCCCCCTCCGGAACAGCTGGTCCGCCTTCCTCCCTCCTGTTTCTGTGGGAGGAAGTGACACGCGGCTGTCACTTCCTCCCAGTGCTGCCGAAAAGCAAGGGCCGGGTCGCGCTGTTAAAGCGCCACAGCGCCCGACCGGGCCCCTGCTGACACAGGCCCACCGGGTGGCCCTAAGTGCATGGGCCACCCAATGGGCCCCCATAGTTTGCGGGCAGAGGGGAAATGGGGCACCTGTCTTGGGCCCCCCAGCAGGGACAGGGCCCGGGCAGCTGCCCCGTTTGCCCCGCGCTAAAGACGGCCCTGTATGTAGCCAAAACATATGAGGATGGAAAGAGCTGCATGTAATGAAGTGGTTAAATTCTAATTATTCTTAAGCTTTAGCTTAATTAAGCAGTTTTGGTGTATAGATCATGCTCCTGCAGTCTCACTGCTCAAACTACCACAACAAGAGGACCTAGTCTAAAATTAGATCGGCAAAGGTTTAAAAATAATATCAGGAAGTATTACTTTACTGAGAGGGTAGTGGATGCATGGAATAGCTTTCCAGCTGAAGTGGTAGAGGTTAACACAGTAAAGGAGTTTAAGCATGCATGGGATAGGCATAAGGCTATCCTAACTATAAGATAGGGCTAGGGACTAATGAAAGTATTTAGAAAATTGGGCAGAGTAGATGGGCCGAATAGTTCTTATCTGCCGTTACATTCTATGTTTCTATTCCATTTAGGAGTTAATTCATTTTGTTTGCACAGCCCTAGGCACACCTCCCTGCATGTGACTTACACATTCTTCCTAAACACTTCCTGTACAGAGTTTTGTAATGTTTACATTTCCTTTATTGCAAATTCTGTTTCATTTAGAATGTCTTATCTCTTCCTCTGTTAATAGCTTGCTAGCCTCCTGTGTGTGGTTGAAGTTCAATTTACAGAGCAGGAGATAAAACACTTTTAAAGTAAGTTATCTGATAGAAAATGAAACCATTTTGTTTTCATGCAGGCTGTATCAGTCACAGCCAGGGGAGGTGTGGCTAGTCCTGTGTAAACAGAGACAGAAGTGATTTAAATCCTAAATGGCAGTGAATTGAGCAGTGAGACTGCAGGGGCATGATCTATACACCAAAACTGCTTCATTAAGATAAAGTTGTTTTGGTGACTATGGTGTCCCTTTAATAACATTCTCAAATCCTCAGTAGGTTCCGAAGGAGAAACTGTAACAAATCCACACAAGTGTAATCGGAGAATTCATAAAACCCATTGTAGAATCATATCTGTAAAAGAAACAGTGAATTAATATTACATAAACCGGTAAAATATAAATAAAATATTGAATCCATGTAACAATCATTGTATCAGCAAATAAATAAACTAGCAATCTTATAAACAAAACAAATACATAATATAAGATATAAATATATAAAAAAATAAAAACTATATATTTTTTTGTCAATCTTTATTTTATTTAGATGGTAGCATAGGTACGTGAAGGAAATAGGATCAAAATACAGTTGCAAGAAAAAGTATGTGAACCCTTTGGAATGATATGGATTTCTGCACAAATTGGTCATAAAATGTGATCTGATCATCATCTAAGTCACAACAATAGACAATCACAGTCTGCTTAAACTAATAACACACAAAGAATGAAATGTTGCCATGTTTGTATTGAACACACCATGTAAACATTCACAGTGCAGGTGGAAAAAGTATGTGAACCCTTGGATTTAATAACTGGTTGAACCTCCTTTGGCAGCAATAACTTCAACCAAACCTTTCCTGTAGTTGCAGATCAGACGTGCACAACGGTCAGGAGTAATTCTTGACCATTCCTCTTTACAGAACTGTTTCAGTTCAGCAATATTCTTGGGATTTCTGGTGTGAATCGCTTTCTTGAGGTCATGCCACAACATCTCAATCGGGTTGAGGTCAGGACTCTGACTGGGCCACTTCAGAAGGCATATTTTCTTCTGTTTAAGCCATTCTGTTGTTGATTTACTTCTATGCTTTGGGTCATTGTCCTGTTGCAACACCATCTTCTGTTGAGCTTCAGCTGGTAGACAGATGGCCTTAAGTTCTCCTGCAAAATGTCTTGATAAACTTGGGAATTCATTTTTCCTTCGATGATAGCAAACCGTCCAGGCCCTGACACAGCAAAGCAGCCCCAAACCATGATGCCCCCACCACCATACTTCACAGTTGGGATGAGGTTTTGATGTTGGTGTGCTGTGTCTTTCTTCCAAACAACTCAACTTTGGTTTCATCTGTCCACAGAATAGTTTGCCAGTACTGCTGTGGAACATCCAGGTGCTCTTGTGCAAACTGTAAACGTGCAGCAATGTTTTGTTTGGACTGCAGTGGCTTCCTCTGTGGTATCCTCCCATGAAATCCATTCTTGTTTAGTGTTTTAAGTATTGTAGATTCGCTAACAGGGATTTTAGCATTTGCCCGTCACTTTTGTAAGTCTTTAGCTGACACTCTAGGATTCTTCTTCACCTCACTGAGCAGTCTGCACTGTGCTCTTGCAGTCATCTTTACAGGACGGCCACACCTAGGGAGAGTAGCAGCAGTGCTGAACTTTCTCCATTTATAGACAATTTGTCTTAACGTGGACTCATGAACAGCAAGTCTTTTGGAGATACTTTTATAACCCTTTCCAGCTTAATGCAAGTCAACAATTCTTAATCGTAGTTCTTCTGAGAGCTCTTTTGTGCGAAGCATCATTCACATCAGGCAATGCTTCTTGTGAAAAGCAAACCCAGAACTGGTGTGTGTTTTTTTATAGGGCAGGGCAGCTGTAGCCAAAAACTCCAATCTCATCTCATTGATTGGACTCCAGCTGGCTGACATCTCACTCCAATAAGCTCTTGGAGATGTCATTAGTCTAGGGGTTCACATACTTTTTCCACCTGCACTGTGAATGTTTACATGGTGTGTTCAATAAAAACATGGCAATATTTAATTCTTTGTGTGTTATTAGTTTAAGCAGACTGTGATTGTCTGTTGTTGTGACTTAGATGATGATCAGATCACATTTTATGACCATTTTGTGCAGAAATCCATATCATTCCAAAGGGTTCACATACTTTTTCTTGCAACTGTATAATGACTTGACATCCACGATTATATAAAAATTATATTAAATTATTACAAAAAAGGAAGGGAAAAGAAATATAACATTCGTAATGTATATGTTCAAATACCTAATAGCAACCTCTGAAAGTTGAAAAAACAATCACAGTGGCATGTCAATTCAGGTAGAACCAACACTCCCTGGGGCTTAACCCTTTAAATATTAATTCAAAAGACCCCCCTAAGTGGATAAAGAATCTGGTAATGAATATAGACACGTATGATTATCACCTGGATACAATAGTAACCAGTGTCTCAGAAGCCTTTATTGAGTGAATGCTAATTAGAACCCTGGAACCTAGAAACAACTGTTGCTAAATCAAACTAATAATAAAAGATTGTGTGGGGAAATGAAGACAGTGACTGGATGAGTATACTATATATCTGTGATGAACTGGACCTCGTCACAGGTTTTTGGAGGGGCATACTTGCCAGCCTTTTGCCCTGTGACTATGGCCCCTGTAATGAAATTTGGGTTAAAGACTCTGGTTGTGCCTCTTGGACTTCTAACAGGAACAATTCGAACTTTCAAAGCGGCACTTCGAACTCCCAAAGCCATTCGAAGTGACATTCGACCACGTGGCGGCGGCCATCTTAAGCCGCGAGTACAATGAGCGGTGTTTGGTCATCAAGTTCATGGAACTCAAATCGGACACTCGACGGCGCGAACACCGCTAAACTTCACCTTCCATGGATGTTCGGCTATTCAAACGACGTTCGGTAAAAAACTCACAAACAAGAGACATACAGGGAGTGCAGAATTATTAGGCAAGTTGTATTTTTGAGGATTAATTTTATTATTGAACAACAACCATGTTCTCAATGAACCCAAAAAACTCATTAATATCAAAGCTGAATATTTTTGGAAGTAGTTTTTAGTTTGTTTTTAGTTATAGCTATGTTAGGGGGATATCTGTGTGTACAGGTGACTATTACTGTGCATAATTATTAGGCAACTTAACAAAAAACAAATATATACCCATTTCAATTATTTATTATTACCAGTGAAACCAATATAACATCTCAACATTCACAAATATACATTTCTGACATTCAAAAACAAAACAAAACAAATCAGTGACCAATATAGCCACCTTTCTTTGCAAGGACACTCAAAAGCCTGCCATCCATGGATTCTGTCAGTGTTTTAATCTGTTCACCATCAACATTGCGTGCAGCAGCAACCACAGCCTCCCAGACACTGTTCAGAGAGGTGTACTGTTTTCCCTCCTTATAAATCTCACATTTGATGATGGACCACAGGTTCTCAATGGGGTTCAGATCAGGTGAACAAGGAGGCCATGTCATTAGATTTTCTTCTTTTATACCCTTTCTTGCCAGCCACGCTGTGGAGTACTTGGACGCGTGTGATGGAGCATTGTCCTGCATGAAAATCATGTTTTCTTGAAGGATGCAGACTTCTTCCTGTACCACTGCTTGAAGAAGGTGTCTTCCAGGAACTGGTAGTAGGACTGGGAGTTGAGCTTGACTCCATCCTCAACCCGAAAAGGCCCCACAAGCTCATCTTTGATGATACCAGCCCAAACCAGTACTCCACCTCCACCTTGCTGGCGTCTGGGTCGGACTGGAGCTCTCTGCCCTTTACCAATCCAGCCACGGGCCCATCCATCTGGCCCATCAAGACTCCCTCTCATTTCATCAGTCCATAAAACCTTAGAAAAATCAGTCTTGAGATATTTCTTGGCCCAGTCTTGACGTTTCAGCTTGTGTGTCTTGTTCAGTGGTGGTCGTCTTTCAGCCTTTCTTACCTTGGCCATGTCTCTGAGTATTGCACACCTTGTACTTTTGGGCACTCCAGTGATGTTGCAGCTCTGAAATATGGCCAAACTGGTGGCAAGTGGCATAGTGGCAGCTGCACGCTTGACTTTTCTCAGTTCATGGGCAGTTATTTTGCACCTTGGTTTTTCCACACGCTTCTTGCGACCCTGTTGACTATTTTGAATGAAACGCTTGATTGTTCGATGATCCCGCTTCAGAAGCTTTGCAATTTTAAGAGTGCTGCATCCCTCTGCAAGATATCTCACTATTTTTGACTTTTCTGAGCCTGTCAAGTCCTTCTTTTGACCTATTTTGCCAAAGGAAAGGAAGTTGCCTAATTATGCACACCTGATATAGGGTGTTGGTGTCATTAGACCACACCCCTTCTCATTAGAGATGCACATCACCTAATATGCTTAATTGGTAGTAGGCTTTCGAGCCTATACAGCTTGGAGTAAGACAACATGATGTGATGATGTGGTCAAAATACTCATTTGCCTAATAATTCTGCACTCCCTGTAAACTGACTTTACTCACGAACAGCTACGAGCCCACAGCCTGATTCTCTGGAACTGTTTTGGGCATGGGACCATGCGTGCAGCCGGTCAAAACATGACTACCTTAGAATTCTTAAACCCTAGAACTTAACTGGGTGTTTTTTTGGATATGTTGGTCACCCAGATCAGGGCTATCAGGTGATGTAACAATTGTGGAGATAGCATGTGTTTTGGGGGTTTTGTAAAATATGTGTTTTTTCTGCCTGGAGATAATTGAATTGATACAGTATCTGACTCAATTATCTCCCAGGCAGAGGGGAGGGATTGTATGTGTGTTATGGGAGTGTCGTGCATCTAATCACTGTTCTTATTGGTCTGTGTCTTTGTGTTGGAGTCCCCAACAAGGTCCATGTGGGCATACCCTTTGCATGAGGATTGTCATAAAAGGCCAGTGTGGCACCATTAAAATTATTTCCTGCTTAACCCTCAACACGTCTCGTGATTGTAGGGAACCGCTTCACAGCTATAGCGTTCGTGGGGTCTACGGTGCTTATGGTGTCCGGTGCGGTGCTTATGGTCCTCAGCATCAGCTAGGAAGCATCGATTGGCGGAGGTACCCAGCAGTGGCCGATCCAGGGGGGGGCAACGGGGCAATCGCCCCCCCCCCCCAGAAATCCGCCGGTCTCCCTCTCCCCTCCCTCTCCAGGTGCTAGCCCTGCAATGTGCCTGCGGACCGGAGGGGAGATCAGTGATCTCCCTCCCCGGTCTGCAGGCACTGTGCTGACAGCCGGCAGGGGAGGGAGAGGGAGGACCCAGGAGCTCAGGCTGCAGCTCGTCCGGGTCCTCCTCTCGCGACATTTCTTGCGAGAGTGAACTCTAGCCCGGGAGCGTGGGCTAGAGTTCACTCTCCACACTGGACCACCAGGGAATCCCCCACCGGACCACCAGGGAAATGTCCTCCCTCCCCCCCAGTAAAGGTAAGAAGGGAGGGGGGGACATAGAATATTTATTTATTTTAATTAAATTAAAAAATATTATATAATTAAAAAAAAGCCACCCTACCCTGATGACACACACATACATTGCCCCCAATACTGCCCCCACACAGCTGCCCCTTTCACACAAACTGCTCCCCATTCACACAAACTGCCCCTATTCACACACACACTGCCCCCATTCACACACACACACTGCCCCCATTCACACACTGCCCCATACACACAAACTGCCCCCATTTACACACACACTGCCTCCCATTCACACACACACCGCTCCCCCATTCACACACACTGCCCCATTCACACAAACTGCCCCCATACACACACACTGCCCCCACATACATACACTGCCCCCACACACACACTGCCCCCAACACACACACACACTGCCCCCCCATACACACACACACACTGCCTCATACACACACACTCAGTCTCCCCATACACACACTGCCCCCTATACACACACACACTGCCCGGCCATACACACAAACTGCCTCATACACACACTGCCCCTACATACACACACTGTCAGCCCATACACACACACACTGCCCCCCACACACACACTGCCCCCATACACACACACTGCCCCCATACACACACACTGCCCCCCATACACACACACACTGCCCGCCACACACACTGCCCTCACATACACACATACGTTCCCCAATACTCACAAACTGCCCCCTTCACACAACCGTTCCCCATTCACACAAACTGCCTCCCATTCACACAAACTGCCCCCATTCACACACACACTGCCCCCATTCACACACACTGCCCCCATTCACACACACACTGCCCCCACACAAACTGCCCCCATTTACACACACCTGCCTCCCCCTTATCACACACACTGCCCCCCATTCACACAAACTGCCCTACACACACTGCCCTCACATACATACACACTGCCCCCACACACACACTGCCCCCCCATACACACACTGCCCCCATACACACACACACACTGCCCCCCACACACACTGCCTCTACACACACACTGCCCGCCATACACAACTGCCCCCATACACACTGTCCCCCATACACACACACTGCCCGCCATACACACAAACTGCCCCCTATACACACAAAATGCCCCTCATACACACAAAATGCCCCCACATACACACACTGCCCCCCATACACACACACTGCCCCAACACACAAACACACGCTGCTCCCCCATACACACATACTGCCCCCCATACACACACACTGCAATACTCACACACACTGCAACTGTTACACACATACACTGCATCCCTGACATACACTGCCGCCCTCACTCACACACTACAACCTTCACACACACTGCACCCCTTACACATTGCACCACTCACACACACCACTGCTCCTATACCCTACTACAGCCCCATTTCCCAGCAGATCTCAGGTAAGTTGTCAAACTGTTCTTAAACGGTTTGACTACTTACTGTGGGAGGGGGTCCCGGCACTATTGACACCATAACCACTACACTGAGCTGTAGTGGTTATTGTGTCTGGATTATTTCTTTAAATAATCTACAAGTGCCCCTCCCGAGATCAGGCTCTGGATCCGCCACTGGTACCCAGTCGGGGTGTCAGGTGGTCCGTCACAATACCCTTCCCACTTGGAATTGAGCAATAGGTTGTGAGGCAAAATATAGCTTATATGCTCCTTAGAATGATC
>OW240923.1:1645473-1663349 GCA_933207985.1 Pelobates cultripes | reverse complement strand
TTAGGGGCCCGGTCAGCACTGCGGCTGTGTAAAGGCACGACCGGGCCCCTTTAAAAATATTAGCCGCAAGTACTGCTGGGAGGAAGTGACGGCCGGTCACTTCCTCCCAGCTTACTGCGCGCGGGAGGGAGAAGAGACAGGTTGTGAAGAGGGAGAGGCAGCTGACTCCCATCAGCCACAGCCACCCTCCTGCAAGGAAAAGGTAAGAAACAGGAAGGTGGCTGAAAAATTAGCTGTGTGTGTTTCTGTATGCATGTGTCAGTATGTATAGGTATATATGTTCATGGCCACGCCCCCTCAGACTGAATACATTATTCTGTGCATGGCCCTGCCCCCTCAGACTGAACACAATGATCTGCGCATGGCCCCGCCCCCTCAGACTGAACACAATGATCTGCGCATGGCCCTGCCCCCTCAGACTGAACACAATGATCTGCGCATGGCCCCGCCCCCTCAGACTGAACACAATGATCTGCGCATGGCCCTGCCCCCTCAGACTAAACACAGTGAGCCGGGATATGATGTCACTCGGGCCCCGGCATCACTAAGAGGCGCACAAAAGAGCTGAGCAGTAGAGATGTGCATCGGCAAAAAATTTGGTTTGGTTCGGTTTGGAAATTCAGGTAAGTAAAAAAATTTGGCACTTCGGTTCGGTTAGGCACTTCCGAAATTCGGGACTTAGGACATTCGTAAGCATTCCTCTCTCATCCCTCCCTCGCCACCACAACCATTTACACATCTGTTGGGCTCTCTGCCCATAACTCCTAACCCTAAACACCCAACTACTTACACATCTAGGATTAGGGGTAGATTTAGGGGTATGGTTTGGGTTAGGGGTAAGGTTAGGTGCCTGGACTGCCACCACAACCACTTACACATCTATAGGGCTCCCAGTGCCAGAAATCTAGATTCCTGTCATCATTCACGTAATTTCCTCTCCCTCTCTTGTTTTGCTACTTTTCAGAAATCCAAAGCACTTCTGCACTTCCGAAATTTGGCACTTCGGTTCGGTTCAGCACTACTGAAATTCAGCACGTCAGCAATTCGGTAATTCGGCTTGGCACTTCTGAAATTCGACACTTCAGTAATTCGACTATTCAGACATTCGGAAGCATCTGGTTTGGATTGCACTTGTCTACTGAGCAGGAAGATCAGAGCTCCCTCAACGCCTGCAAGACCACCGGTGCCTGCCCGCCTGCCTATGCCTGCATGCATTGCCAACCCCACTGGACCCCAGGGAAGAATCCACTCCAGTACTCCCAAAAGGTAGGGAGGCTGGGTGGATTTAAAT
This sequence comes from Pelobates cultripes, assembly GCA_933207985.1. Classification (NCBI taxonomy): domain Eukaryota; kingdom Metazoa; phylum Chordata; class Amphibia; order Anura; family Pelobatidae; genus Pelobates; species Pelobates cultripes. The sequence goes on along the minus strand of OW240923.1, from coordinate 1,662,058 downwards.
GTAAAAATGTTTTTTTTTTAAATTGCGAGTGTATCAGTGTATGTGTCTGTTAGTGAGTGTGTTAGTGTATGTCTGTTAGTGAGTGTGTTAGTGTACGTCTGTTAGTGAGAGTGTGTGTGTCTGTTAGTGAATGTTAGTGTGTGTCTGTTAGTGAGAGTGTGTGTATGCGTGTCTGTTAGTGAGTGTGTGTCTGTCAGTGAGTGTTAGTGTGTGTCTGTTAGTGAGAATATGTCTGTTAGTGAGAGTGTGTGTGTCTGTCACTGAGAGTGTATGTGTGTTTGTCAGTGTGTGTGTATATGTCAGTGTGTGTATGCTTGTTTCAGTGTGTGTATGCGTGTCTGTCACAGAGTGTGTTTGTCAGTGAATGTGTATGTCTCTCAGCTAGTGTATGTGTTTCTGTCAGTGAATGTGTGTGTCTGACACTGAGTGTATATATGTCTGTCAGTGATTGTGTATTTGTTAGTCAGTGTGTATCTGTCAGTGAGTATATGAGTGTCTCAGTGTGTGTGTCTGACACAGAGTGAGTTTTCATCTGTCAGTGAGTGTTTATGCATTTCTGTCAGTGAGTGTGTCTCTGTCAGTGAGTGTATGTGTGTCTCTCGGGAATGTGTGTGTCTGTCGGTGAATGTGAGTGTAACTGAATGAGTGAGTTTGTATGTCTGTGAATGTGTATGTGTTACAGGGACTCGTTATATTGTTATACTCTGCCTCTTTTCGTTAAAAATCTATTTTACCGGCATTCTGTCCATACGAACGGATTACACGAACAACCAGGATTATATATTCGTGCATACGAACAAAAACCACCCAGCCCTTGGCGTGTGCCGCCACTTAACCTTTTTCACCTTTGAAACAACCGAACGGACGACCACTGGGAAGCTGCGGTCTGCGGTTAACCACAAACTTAATTGACTGCCTCAAGGTGGCCTCGTTAGTATAATAATTCACTGTACCCAACCTCCCGAACGAGGACCACCTACACTTCGGCGTGTGTCTTCAATCAGAACGTTGAGGCTGCGGCTAATTACCCCCTTCAGGGCGGTCTACGTTCGGTTCACTAAGGGCTGGGACAACCATCCACGGAGCGGTATTCGTGCAACTGTTTAACCGGTTCTCGCTCCATGGGTTTTAGAGCCAGGTCCCGCTCGCCTATTAACCGACAGAAAACATGGCCGCCATCTCGTGTTCAGGACAAAGAAACACGAAAGGACTTTGTATACAAAAGACTGGCTACACTGTTCGTGAGGTCTGAGCGCTATTCGCCTATCTGGTGCGCTCAGACCGGAGCTATCTAATGAATGGTAGAATGTAAAATATGTCTACTAAAATGTTACAAATATATAATTTTATGCTGTTTTACCTGTTCGAACAACACGTGGGATTTTGGGCACTTGGAGATAATTGAATTGCCATAACCGTTGGAATCATTATCTCCAAGCTGGGCGGTGACCCTTTCAAACGATACACTGTACTGTCATTGGTCAATTGTTTGTATTGTCACTGTATCCCATCAGGTCCAGAGGGGGCTGTCCCTGGACCTGGGGTTTTGCATAAATAGCGATGCCCGTGTGCCATTAAAACCAGTTCGTTTTATCCTCAACTCGCAGCCTCGACTCGTGTTGTAGGGATCCGGGAATCCTAGCTTACTATAGCTAGCGGGATATTCTACATTTACAGGTTTCTACTGATTGGAACCTCGTTCGACTCTCTGACTTCGGGAACCAGGACATCCAAGCGATCCAACCTCCTGCTAGACCGGAGGCAATCGTAACAGTATGTTTCAGTGAAAGTGTGTGTTGGTTAAACAGTGTGTGTGACAATGACTGTATCTAAAAGAGAAAAGAGGGTTGCACTCAATCATAAAAATCACAGGGTGTTGACACACAAACACACACACACACACTCACAGTTACATACTGCTACCCAGACTATACACACACACACATACTGCTACCTAGACTGTACACACACACAGTTACACATACTGCTACCCAGACAGTACACACACATGCACACACAGTTACACATACTGCTACTTAGACTGTACACATACACACTGCTACCCGGACTGTATACACATGCACAGTTACACATACTGCTACCCAGACTGTACACACACAGATACACATACTGCTACCCAGACTGTATGTACACACACAGTGACACATACTGCTACCCAGACTCTACCCAGACTCTACACACACACACACACACACACACACACACACACAGTGACACATACTGCAACCCATACTTTACACACACGCACAGTTACACATACTGCTACCCAGACTGTACACACACACACACACACAGTGACACATACTGCTACCCAGACTGTACGCACACACACATATACACAGTGAAACATACTTCTACCTAGACTGTGTACACACACACAGTGACACAAACTGCTACCCAGACTGTACATACACACACACACACACACAGTGATACATACTGCTACCCAGACTGTACACACACACACACACACACACACCCAGTGACACATACTGCTACCCAGACTGCACGCACACACACACACACACACACACACACACACAGTGACACATACCGCTACTCAGACTGTACGTACACACACACACACACACATACACACACACACACTCACAGTTACATACTGGAACACAGACTATACACACAGTTACATGCTGCTACACAGACTATACACACATACATACTGCTACCTAGACTGTACACACACACACACACACACACACAGTTACACATACTGCTACCCAGACAGTACACACACATACACACACAGTTACACATATTGCTACTTAATAAGGATGATCTCCACCTGGGGAGATCTAAAGCTGCTGACAATGATAAATGGACAAAATTGGAATAACCATACATAGGTTAAAATGGCTAGTGTGGGGATCTAATTGAGGGGAAAAGCAGAAGAGGAGAAAAGAAAAAGGAACATTTAAATTATAAGTTCCAAAAATACCCTTTAGTGTCCTATTTATGGGCTAGATCGAAAAAAATAGTAATGATAAACGGAGAACCTTTATTAAGTCTTTAAATTAAAATAGCCAGAAATAGCCCCCCCAAAAACAAAGGGGAAGGACACTGTACCGGATCCCCTCAATAGAAAACTGGTATTGGTTGAGGTAGTGCTATAGTCTTAATGTTATAGTCCAAATATCTTGTATAAATAGTAGGACTGAAAGAAATTGAAGACAAAGCAATAGGGCTGATACCTTCTGATAGAGTTGTGGATGAGCAATAATACCTATAATGGGTAGAGGTAGGGATAAAGAAATTGTGAAGCAAACAGAGAGAAATCTCAAGCTATCTGGTACACTCTATATAGAAGCCTCAAAGTAAATCCCTAAGTTCTTGTAAAACACCTTCATGGGTGTTCTAATCTGACGCTCACTCTATAAGGTATCGCCCACTACCTACTGCTACCAAACCCCAACTAGCTAGAAGAAAACAAGAGAAAAATAAAATTGGTCTTGATAATCATATCTATCAGTGCAAGATCCTTAGTGAAAAAAAAGAAAAACTAAGTGAGTGAAGTGAGAGCATGCCGCTCGCCCAGTGGCAGATGTAAGGCCTGTGAGTTCATTAGAAAAGACTCTAAGACCTTTACCAACAGTTCTAACAGTCTGCATCTTGACACCCCAGCCTTCTTTAACTGTAGTTCTAAAGGACTAGTCTACTTGATCACCTGCCAATGCGGGATGCTCTATGTGGGAAAAACATTCCGCCCCTTTAGACGAAGAATTTTGGAACACATTAATTCGGTAAAGACAATAAGACATATAGAGACTCCGGTCTCAAGACATGTCAAAATTGCCCATCAGGGCGATCCCAGTGTCCTGAAATTTCAAGGCATTGAGCTTATAAAACAAGATCAAAGGAAAGGCAATTGGGACCAGCAAATTAGGAAGAGAGAGTGCTACTGGATTTACTGGTTGCAAACCCTGTCCCCAAAAGGACTGAATGAGGGATTCTCGTACTCTCCGTTTATCACGTGATCTCAAACCCATAAATGTTGACAAATTAAAAATAGTAATAACATTGTATATAATTAATTTTAGTAACTATTAGAAATTTAGGTCACAATTTAATAGTCTGGGAAAGCCACACTTTATTTTCACACTTACCCCTAATTTATTAATATCAGTTGGGCTGGTACAGGGTATGGCTCTCTATACAATTTTGGATTAGGGGGATTTATTTAGGATCTGTTCTTTTAACTATTAATGCAATATTCACTTAGGAAATTGCCTCAAAATAATCCTTAGGTTCTTAAAGAAAATTACAGTTTGGTATCTAAAATTTGCTAAGATTGCCGGGACTTTTAAAAGGCTGGGAGCCAATCAGCTGTAGGAGTTCCCTCCTCCCGCCCCCCGCCAGGAACGAATCGTCATCACCGACGCTCGGAATACCCCTCGCGTCATCTGTGATGTACCGTCCCACGTGTGCGTCTGGGGAGACGGGGGTGGGCTGACATCGTTTGATTGACAACGATGTCCATATCTAACCCATCCCCTAGTCTAATTCATATGAGTACACTGCTCTGGGGATGCGATTGCAGAATGCTGAATAGGAGGCTATCAGTACACACAAACAGTTACACATACTATAACCCAGACTGTACGTACACACACAGTGACACATACTGCTACCCAGACTGTACACACACACACAGTGACACATACTGCTACCCAGACTGTACACACACACACAGAGACACATACTGCTACCCAGACTGTACACACACATGCACACAGTGACACATACTGCTACCCAGACTGTACACACACACACAGTGACACATACTGCTACCCAGACTGTACGTACACACACAGTGACACATACTGCTACCCAGACTGTACACACACACACAGTGACACATATTGCTACCCAGACTGTACACACACACACAGTGACACATACTGCTACCCAGACAGTACACACACATGCACACACAGTTACACATACTGCTACTTAGACTGTACACATACACACTGCTACCCGGACTGTATACACACACAGTGACACATACTGCTACCCAGACTGTACACACACACACAGTGACACATACTGCTACCCAGACTGTACACACACACACAGTGACACATACTATAACCCAGACTGTACGTACACACACAGTGACACATACTGCTACCCAGCACATACTGCTACCCAGACAGTACACACACATGCACACACAGTGACACATACTGCTACCCAGACTGTACACACACACACAGTGACACATACTGCTACCCAGCACATACTGCTACCCAGACAGTACACACACATGCACACACAGTGACACATACTGCTACCCAGACTGTACACACACACACAGTGACACATACTGCTACCCAGACTGTACACACACACACAGTGACACATACTGCAACCCATTCTGTACACACACACACACAGTGACACATACTGCTACCCAGACTGTACACACACACACAGTGACACATACTGCAACCCATTCTGTACACACATGCACAGTTACACATACTGCTACCCAGACTGTACACACACATGCACACACAGTGACACATACTGCTACCCAGACTGTACACACACACACAGTGACACATACTGCTACCCAGCACATACTGCTACCCAGACAGTACACACACATGCACACACAGTTACACATACTGCTACCCAGACTGTACACACACAGTTACACATACTGCTACCCAGACTGTACACACACACACAGTGACACATACTGCTACCCAGCACATACTGCTGCCCAGACTGTACACACACACACAGTGACACATACTGCTACCCAGACTGTACACACACACACAGTGACACATACTGCAACCCATTCTGTACACACACACACACAGTGACACATACTGCTACCCAGACTGTACACACACACACAGTGACACATACTGCAACCCATTCTGTACACACATGCACAGTTACACATACTGCTACCCAGACTGTACACACACACACAGTGACACATACTGCTACCCAGCACATACTGCTACCCAGACAGTACACACACATGCACACACAGTTACACATACTGCTACCCAGACTGTACACACACAGTTACACATACTGCTACCCAGACTGTACACACACACACAGTGACACATACTGCTACCCAGATTGTACACACACACACAGTGACACATACTGCTACCCATACTGTACACACACACACACACACACAGTGACACAGACCGCTACCCAGATTGTATGTACACACACACACACAGTGACACAGTGCTACCCATACTGTACACACACACACACACACACAGTGACACAGACCGCTACCCAGATTGTATGTACACACACACACACAGTGACACAGTGCTGCCCAGACTGTATGTACACACACACACACACACACTTCACTATGGGGTTTATTCACTAAACACCAAACTGTAGTGAATTATTTTAGCATAGATTTTGCAATTCACTATCTAAGCTTTGATTATAGCGAAGTCAGAGATTCTTTCCAAATAATTTAGTTTTAATGATTTAGTATTAAGTGAACAAATCCCAATTTTTCATTTTTACCCATTGACAATTAAAAGGGAAACTCTAGGCACCATAAGCACTACAACGAATGTGCTGTAGTGGTTTTGGTTATTAGCTAGTAATCTGGCATTTATCCTGGTGTCAGACGCCTGTGGTTAATCTAATAAAGCAGAATTTTATAGTTCCTTGCGTGGTAACGTTTACGGTGCCGAGATTGTTTCTTTAATCCAAATGTGTTAAATTTGTTTTCTAACAAGCATTCAGACACATTTTTGCTAAGTGTTCCTGGCAAGCAAGGTATTAGCCATATTAATCATTAATAATGCTGAGCGGAGGTTATCTGTGAGATCAAGGCTAGTTAACCTGTGACAATGCATAATCCAGAGGATTTCGGAAATCAGTGCAGGAATCATTTTTGTCAGTCATCTCTGGTCCAGCTAGATATGAAACAGAAGGAAGGTTTGCTTGTGAATTTCAAAGTCCAAAAGCCGTATGTGTTTATCCCGTTTCTCTCAAACTGCATGACATAGTAAAACAGCTGGACTCATTAACCTGACCCCATAGGCTCAGCTATCGCTTGTACGATGCATCCGACAGAAAGGCATGGCGCTCTCTCTAGTCACATTGTGTAGGGGACATTTATCAAAGTGTCAATTCAATTTTACATCTAGTTTTCTGCACATTTTTAGCTCAAATTATGACGTGTCAGTTTTATTTTCATCTGTTGCTATTTGGGCCCCGACATGAATTTTTTCATTTACACCATTTTCCCAGTGATGTTGTGAATTTATCAATCTTCTCACCCCATTTTCTGACAGAAGTATTCGGTTTTATTTCTCTTTTATCTGCCTCTCTTAATTTGGAGACTTCTGAATATGAGTTTGGTGGAACTTACTATGAAGAAAATCACCATTTTTATATCACTTTAATAAATACAATAAAAATAACAATGAAATTTAAGCATGACTTTCAGTAGACTTTTGATAAATTCCCCACAGAGTTTACATTTAAAATACAGGGTTCTGAAAAACCATATCTAAACTATTTTATACTTGTTGGCTTCTAAATACTACACAGATTATATTGGACTGCGAAGGGGGAGGAAAATCAAATAAAGTTTGTACAAGGAGGATAAGCGCTTGGTAATTACACAACTGGTTACCTGGAGCAGCAGACACTGAAAAGGAAGAGGGACTCCCTCTATACCCCAAATGATAAGCACAGACAAAAAAAAAACTGGTTACCTCAAATGACAAATAGTGAGTATGGTAGAAATTATGAAGAAAGTCGATCAAAGCCGCAGCAAACTAGACTGAGCGGCAGTTAGTCAAATAACAGTGAAATCTGAGCCAACATGGACACTCAGCCAAAAGAAAAGTATTCGTATTCATCAGTATACATTATTAAAATAGTAATCTACTAAACAAATAAAATATAAAAATGAAGGAAGGAGCTTTTGAAATTAATATTATATATTTTATGTGCGGCCCAAGACAATTGCTCTTCGCTCAACGTGTCCCTAGACACCCATTGGACACCCATTGCTTTACATCATTAAAAAATATAATGAAATGTAAGAAACTTTTAAAAAGAAATGAAACATTTATTCCAGTTCTCCTTTAATCTGGGGGAAGTGGGTCTCTTGGACCTGACTATAGGCATTGCTCAGGGTAAATGTAGATATGATTTGGTCACATGGTACCAGTGATAACGATTGACTAGGGTACACACAACACGATGAAATCACTACATGGCTTTATCTCTAAGCATCTTCCATACATAGTGCTCGTGGAGCTTATCGGTGGAGGTCACAGTGGTTTTGGGTTCATTTAGAGCAACTGTTTTCTTAAAATGTCACTGAGTATATTATTAAATATGTACCAATGTCTAGTCATATTGCCATGAGCATATTCTCCAAGAACTGGCCCAAAACAGACGTGAATGCACTACACTCCCTAAAGAGTGGCCTGAGCTGTACCTTACCACCAACAGGAGGAGACATAGTAATATAGTAACATAGTAAAATTGTAGCAAAGTAGCATATTAATATAGTAATATCATAGCATAGCAACATAGTAATATTGTAGCATAGTAACATAGTAATATTGTTGCATAGTGACATACTAATATAGTAATGTAATAGCATAGTAACATAGTAATATCGCAGAATAGTTACATAGCAACATAGTAACATAGTAACATAGCAACATAGTAACATAGTAATATTGTAGCAAAGTAACATATTAATATAGTAATATCATAGCATAGCAGCATAGTAATATAGCAGCATAGTAACATAGTAATATAGTAACATACTAATATAGTAATATACTAATATAGTAATATAAGAGCATAGTAACAGTAATATCGCAGCATAGTTACATAGTCTAGCGGGACCTGGGTAACCTGACTGCTTATCCCCTTTGGTTAGAATAGGTCAGACCTGTTAAGACACCCCTGATGTCGTTAAGGGAAACCGCCGTTTAGTAAACCTTCCCCTTTCACAATATCAGTAACTCCGTTCGCATAGACTGCAGTATATGAACCACCATCAGGGGAAGCGGTAATTTCCCGACCGGGATCCGTGAAAGGCTCCAAACTCCCGAACAGAAATCCACGAACCACCGCTAATCGCCGAACAACGATATCCACCAAGCGGCTTTCGGTTCCAATAATCAGTCTCTAGGCATCAATAAGAAATCCCCCCAATAACGAGACAGAAGTTCCGCATTGAGGGTCAAACAGGATCTGGCTTTACTGTGGGCTACCCGCCCGTATTTATGCAGGTCTCCCACTTGGTGGACACTCCCCTAGGGGACCAAATGGGAGACTGGAATTACAGATGGACATGAGGACATAACAGAGTTTGGTCACAAGTTTTTCCCACAATGCAATATGGTTTCCTCCCCTCTGCCCTGAAGATAATTGGGAAGTAATTCAATTATCTCCAGGACAAGGACAAATCGCCATCTTAAATAAAATACCAGAAAATACATAAAAACAAATAACTTCACAACTACCGAACATTTCGCATTCGTATCACATATCCCCAGATAGCCTGGATCTGAGGGCATATTATTGGCGAATAGCGCTCATATCCCACACACATAGTTCAATAGCCATGGAGTCAAAGTCCTTACAGTCTTTCGGTATGCGATTGACTCCATGGGAAGGCTATCTGGGTAAAGTCTTTTCGTGTGATGTAAAACTCCCAAACGGCCGGTGTTTGTATGCTTTCGTCGGGGCAGCCAGGCAACCCATTGTTTCAGCGGTGTTCGGCAGAAAAAGTGTCCGTTTTTAGTTCCATGAAATCAGTGCCGAACACCGCTGGTCTTTCGTGTGTTTTAAAATGGCCGCTGCCTCGTGGTCGACATACGAACGACGGCCACCCTGAATTCGGTTTAATTGAGAAGTGTCTGCGGTTAACCACAACGTTCTAATTGGGATCAAGAGGTTAACCAGCAGCACACTTCTATCCTGGGTGGCCATCCGTTCGGTAGATTCGTATGGCTGGGCTATAGAAACAGCCATTTACATGAATGGGCAGAAATAGACGAATCCACCACAATATACAGACAGATGGTTCTGTCACACGGCTCCCTCCTTGTGGGACACTCCGGCAGACCCGGCTTGACCCTTTGGTGGGTCAACGTGGGGATGACCGGACTAGGAGGTGGTGGAGATGTCAGTTTGCCGAGATAACCCATCTGCATTCCCGTTCTGCTTACCGTGTCTGTAGCTGATAGTGAAATTGTAGGGCTGTAGTGCCAAACTCCACCTCAGCAGTCTACCGTTGTCCCCTGAGACACGGTTAAGCCAGACGAGTGGGTTATGGTCAGTCACAAGGGAAGACTCTTGCCCGTATAAGTAGGGACTTAACTTCTTCAATGCCCAGACCAAGGCCAAACACTCCTTCTCCACTGCCGCATAACTCACTTCTCTGGGTAACAACTTTCGGCTAAGATATGCGACAGGGTGCTCTCCTCCATCTTCCCCGACTTGGCTCAGCACAGCCCCCAGTCCATACGTGGAAGCATCTGTATGGACAAGAAAGCATTTGTTAGGGACTGGGGCAGCCAAGACAGGGGCATTCACAAGAGCCTGTTTCAGTGCCTGGAACGCAGCTTCACAAGCCGGTTACCACAGGACCTTCTTCGTCAGGTCTGTCAGGGGTTTAGCAATAGTGCTGTAGTCAGGGACAAAACGTCGGGTAGTACCCTGCCGTCCCCAAGAAGGCCAATACCTGGGTCTTAGTGGTAGGTGTGGGCCAGTTAGCCACTGCCTCAAACTTGGCTGGCTCTGGTCTCTGGCTCCCACATCCCACTCTGTGACCCAGGTACTGTACTTCAGCCAGTGGCGTACATACCAGGGTCGCAGGGGTCGCGGCTGTGACCGGGTCCGGCCCATCAGGGGGCCCGGCCGCCCCTGTGACCCGGTATGTACCCACAGGGCCAGCCTCTTCTCCTGGGGGGCCCAGGAGGCGGCCACCTCAGGCCCCCCCCGAGGCTGGCCCTGATGACACCCGGCAGGTGGGCGGGCGCACTGATACCGGAGCCGGAAGATGACGTCATCTTCCGTGCCGGCATCCCTATGCGGCGCGCAAGGGCGCTGAAGAGGAAGCACTCAGGGGAGAGTGCTCCCTCGCGCGCCGGCCACCCAGGCAGTCCGCCAGCCGGCCCAGGAGCCTCACTGGACCCCAGGGAATCCCCCAAGCACTCCAAAAGGTAAGGAGGCTGGGGGGATTAAATTTAAAAAAAAAATGTGTGTGTGTGTTAGTGTGTGTGTGTGTTAGTGTGTGTTTGTGTGTTAGTGTGTGTGTGTGTTAGTGTGTGTGTGTTAGTGTTTGTTTGTGTTAGTGTGTGTGTGTTAGTGTGTGTGTGTCAGTGAGTGTGTCTGTTATTGGGTGTGTGTCTGCTAGTGAGTGTGTTACTGTGTGTGTCTGTTACTGAGTGTGTTTGATGTCTGTTAGTGAGTGTGTGTTTGTCAGTGAAAGTGTATGTTTTGTAAGTGAGTGTGTATGTATATCAGTAAATGTGTGTGTCTGTTCATGAAAATGTGTGTGTGTGTCTTCAGCATTTACCTTTCTCCAGCGTCGGACTCCCTTGGTGCTGGGGATCCCTCCGCCTCTCAGGTCCGAATGCACATGCGCGGCAAGAGGCGTGCGCGCGCATTTAAACCGCCCATAGGAAAGCATTACTCAATGCTTTCCTATGGACGTTCAGTGTCTTCTCACTGTGATTTTCACAGTGAGAATCGTGGAAGCTCCTCTGGCAGCTGTCAATGAGACAGCTACCAGAGGCTGGATTAACCCTCAGTGAAACATAGCCATTTCTCTGAAACTGCTATGTTTTCAGCTGCAGGGTTAAAACTAGAGGGGCCTGGCACCCAGACCACTTCATTGAGCTGATGTGATCTGGGTGTCTGTAGCATCCTCAGCCAGGGGGATCTGCCAGTAGCCCTTACACAAGTCTGTGGTGGTCAGGTAGCGCCCCCTGGCAATACGATCCAGTAATTCGTCTACCCGGGGCATCGGGTAGGCGTCAGTGGTGGTCCGATCGTTGAGTCGCCTGTAATCCACACAGAACCGGGTGGTCCTTCTTGGGCACCAGGACTACAGGTGAGGCCCAAGGGCTGTCGGAGGGCTCGATGACCCCAAGCTGGGTCATCTTCTGTATCTCCTTCCGCATTCCTTCTCGGACTGCTTCAGGGATACGATATGGCGGCTGTCGTAAGGGGGTCTGTCCAGGGATCTCAACCTTATGTACAGCTAGGGTAGTATAACCTGGCTCCTGGGAGAACGTCGCCTGCTTCTCCCATAACAACTGCTTCGCCTGTACCCTTTCTGTGGGGTTTAACCTGTCCCCTAGCTGTACAAGGGTAGTGAGGTCAGTCTGGGGGTCCCTTTCTAACAAATCGAGAAGGGGTAAATTCTCAGGATCATCTGCAGCCGGGGCACATACTGCCGCAATATTCTCAGGTCTCTCCTGGTACTCCTTCAGCATGTTCACATGAAAGGATCTCTGAACCCTTTCATCTGCAAAGCTGGCTATCAAGTAAGTAGTATCGCAGATCTGCGCTACTACTCAGTACGGGCCCTGCTAAGATGCTTGCATCTTGTTTGCCTTCACAGGTTTGAGCACTAATACCTTCTGCCCAACCTGGAAGACCCGCTGTCGGGCACCCTGATCGTACCACCTCTTCTGTCTCCCCTGGGACGCCTGGAGATTCTCCCTTACCATCAGGGACAGTTTCTCTATGTGGTCCTGGAGTTCCAGGACATATGGCACTATGGGGATCCCCTCCTGCTCCCCCTCCCCCTCCCAGTGGCCCCTAATGAGATCTAGGGGTCCGCGGACCCTTCTCCCATAGAGCAACTCAAAGGGGGAGAACCCAGTAGATTCCTGGGGCACCTCTCTGTAAGAAAACAACAGATGAAGCAGGAACCTCTCCCAGTCCCTGCAAGTATCTGTAAAAGTCCTCAGCATCTGCTTGAGGGTACCGTTAAAGCGCTCGCAGAGACCGTTAGTCTGTGGATGGTAGGGTGAGCTAAGCAACGGTTTAATGCCACACACCTTCCACAGCTGCTGAGTAAGCACAGAGATAAATTGGGTTCCCTGGTCAGAGAGGATCTCGTTAGGGAACCTGACCCTAGTAAAAATTCTAACCAGGGCATCAGCAACCGTCTCTGCCTCTATATTCGACAGTGCTACTGCCTCTGGGTAGCGAGTGGCATAGTCCACCACAGTAAGAATGTATTTCTTACCGGATGGACTAGCCCTGGCCAGTGGACCCACAATGTCAACAGCTATGCGGGAAAAGGGCTCCCCTATAATAGGCATCGATAATAACCTAGCCTTAAGGTGGTCCCCCCGCTTTCTTACCCATTGACATGTGTCGCACGTACTGCAATACATCCGCACAGCCTGGTTAAAGTTGGGCCAAAATAAATTACTCGAGATCCTATAGGCTGTACGGCGGGACCCTAGATGTCCAGCTAACGGAACATCATGCCCTATCCGCAGAATCTCCTGCCGGTACTTTGCAGGTACCACTAGCTGTCGATTCGGCGGAGGGGCTACACTCTTCTGGGACGGCTTCGGGACCCTATATAACCTGTCCCTCACCCACTCATACCACTCCCCATCTACTCCTTCCTCTCCAGCCTCTGCTCTATCTCGGTACTTCTGGAGAGTTGCGTCCGCACGGGTTTCCCTCCCAAACTCCTCTGGGGAATCCCAGCTTAAGGGGACCTGATCTAAGGTACCAGTCAGGGAAGAGGGTCTTACCTGGGTCTCATCAGCAGGCGAGCCGGTTCCAGAAGCACGGGTCTGAGCACGAGTAGTCACTGGGTTGGCGTCAGCAGGGCCCATCGGGGCATAAGCAGAAACCAGCGGGGCCAAATCATTCCCAAGAAGTACATCAGCGGGCAAGTCTTTCATAACCCCCACATCCACGTGTCTAGCGCCCACTCCCCAATCCAAATGGACCCGGGCAACAGGTAAGCAGAACACAGCGCCTCCTGCTACCCTCACTGCCACAGTGTCTCCAGTGTGCTGGTGTTCCGAGACTAGGTTCTTTTGGAGCAGTGTCATAGTGGCTCCTGTGTCTCTCAGACCGGTCACCACTCTGCCATTCAGCTTCACCGTCTGCCGATGTTGCTGACGATTGTCCGATGAGCTGCTTGCACTGTGTCGGCCTCGTGTAGTATGCCCCAGAATTCCTCCTGCTCGATACAGTGAGCAGCAGGCTGAAGTGGCCGTTGATTTCCGCTGGCTGGTCTCCTCCAGGACTGAGCTTGATTAGCGCCGTTCAGTGGGCACTCTGGTCGCTTGTGCCCCAACTGTTTGCACCCAAAGCACCTAATGGGCTGCGAATAATCCCTGGCATCGAACCGGGAGGGTTGCGGACAATTGTTTGCTGGCGGTACTGCTGGAGTGCGGTGTACTGGGGGTTGGTATGCTGTTGGTGCTGGGGTTGCTGTCGGTCAGTACTCCATTCTGGCAGGAACCTTGGTAGCTGTACTGTCCAATTTGCGGGCATCTGTATATTCGACTGCCAGACGGGCAGGGTAGGGTAGAGGGTTTTCTATCTCTGACCCACTCTCTGACCCCGGCAGGTAGTCTGTCGAAGCAGTGTTCCAGCAAGAACACCTGCAGCACCTCTTCCCCAGTTACCGCTTAGCATCCTGCCATCCAGTGGGCTGTGGTACGGTGGACCCTGCAGGCCCACTCTACATAGGAGTCGCCAACCTGTTTGTTAGTCTCCCTAAATCGTCGCCTGTATGCTTCTGGGGTCACCGCATACCTGGCTAAGAGCGCATCTTTCACCGCTCGGTAGCTGGTGATCTCCTCCTCTGGGATGGCCCAAAATGCTTCACTTGCCCAGCCGGATAATTTCCCAGAGAGGATGGTGACCCATTCGTCTGCGGCCCCTAATGAGTGTAGGGCACGCTGTCTTTCAAAGTCAGCCAGGAACCCGTCAATCTCTCCCTCTGTCTCAATAAAAATTTTAAACGCAGCAAAGGGTACCTTTTTCCTTCCAAAATTGTTATTGGGTACCTCTACTGCTGCAGCTCCTCTTTCCCGGAGCGCCTGGTGTGCCATCACTGCTGCCTGCACACGTTCTACAATGTCTGCTGAGGGGTTGGGGCCAAAGTGTGCCAGCCTTATCTGGACTGCCTGGTTGAATTGTATTTTCTAGGGGGTTAAATCCAAAATGCTGGGCACATTAGCTCTCTCCGTTCCCTGTGTTGCATCCATCTCCAGTAGTAAAGCAATAATTTCTCTCTTTTTCAAATTACTTGCTGACCGTCCTCGGCGCTCAAGTATGTCCTTAAGGGTAGCACGCCTTAATTCCTCATACTGCATTTCCTCCACCAAATTGGGATGTGTAGCTGACCTTCTGTGCTGTGGGATTCATCCCGTCGCTTGCCACCAATTGTTAAAACACCCTTGGTGTCTTTAAGGGAAACCGCAGTTTAGTTAACCTTCCCCTTTCGCAATATCAGTAACTCCATTCGCATAGACTGCAGTATACGAACCACCATCAGGGGAAGCGGTAATCTACCGACCGGGATCCGTGAAAGGCTCCAAACACCCAAACAGAAATCCACGAACCGCCGCTAACCGCCGAACAAAGATATCCACCAAGCGGCTTTCGGTTCCAATAATCAGTCTCTAGGCATCAATAAGAAATCCCCCCAATAACGAGACAGAAGTTCTGCATAGAGGGTCAAACAGTATCTGGCTTTACTGTGGGCTACCCGCCCATATTTATGCTGGTCTCCCACTTGGTGGACACTCCCCTAGGGGACCAAATGGGAGACTGGAATTACAGATGGACATGAGGACATAACAGACATACAGTCACAAGTTTTTCCCACAATGCAATATGGTTTTCTCCTCTCTGCCCTGGAGATAATTGGGAAGTAATTCAATTATCTCCAGGACAAGGACAAATCGCCATCTTAAATAAAATACCAGAAAATACATAAAAACATATAACTTCACAACTACCGAACATTTCGCAATTGGGATTATATGGTTCGGTTAACGAACAGCCGCACGAACCAGAGACCACCCGGGAGCTTGTTAAACCATATTAACACTCAGTAACGATTCTAACCGCAGTGTTCTAATTGTCTATTTGGGTGGCTGCTGTTCGCATGAACTACCACGAGGTGGCGGCCATCTTGAATGCAGGCAGCATTGTTTGGTTGCTGAGTTCCTGGAACTAAAATCGGACACAGAAACTCCCCAACACCGCTGGGCTTCCATCATCACCTGCGTTCGGTTCTATGTTTGGTGAAATCGTTCGTCTGGATGAGAGGAACAAGCTCCAGGGTAAGAACATTGACTGTTCGGTAGTTTGTAAATGTAATCGTGTATTTGTTTCTGCTATGGTTTACTCTCATGTCCAGGGGGGAGTACCCCTTGCATGGGGACTTGCATAAAAGACCAGTTGTGGCTACCAATAAATGAGTTCTTGCCTACCCTCAACATAGAGTCTCATCTCATGTGTGGGGGGAACAGCTGTATCTGCTCTGCGGATTGCTATATCACTA
>OW240923.1:1574661-1641800 GCA_933207985.1 Pelobates cultripes | reverse complement strand
GGAGAATCTCCAGGCGTCCCAGGGGAGACAGAAGAGGTGGTACGATCAGGGTGCCCGACAGCGGGTCTTCCAGGTTGGGCAGAAGGTATTAGTGCTCAAACCTGTGAAGGCAAACAAGATGCAAGCATCTTAGCAGGGCCCGTACTGAGTAGTAGCGCAGATCTGCGATACTACTTACTTGATAGCCAGCTTTGCAGATGAAAGGGTTCAGAGATCCTTTCATGTGAACATGCTGAAGGAGTACCAGGAGAGACCTGAGAATATTGCGGCAGTATGTGCCCCGGCTGCAGATGATCCTGAGAATTTACCCCTTCTCGATTTGTTAGAAAGGGACCCCCAGACTGACCTCACTACCCTTGTACAGCTAGGGGACAGGTTAAACCCCACAGAAAGGGTACAGGCGAAGCAGTTGTTATGGGAGAAGCAGGCGACGTTCTCCCAGGAGCCAGGTTATACTACCCTAGCTGTACATAAGGTTGAGATCCCTGGACAGACCCCCTTACGACAGCCGCCATATCGTATCCCTGAAGCAGTCCGAGAAGGAATGCGGAAGGAGATACAGAAGATGACCCAGCTTGGGGTCATCGAGCCCTCCGACAGCCCTTGGGCCTCACCTGTAGTCCTGGTGCCCAAGAAGGACCACCCGGTTCTGTGTGGATTACAGGCGACTCAACGATCGGACCACCACTGACGCCTACCCGATGCCCCGGGTAGACGAATTACTGGATCGTATTGCCAGGGGGCGCTACCTGACCACCACAGACTTGTGTAAGGGCTACTGGCAGATCCCCCTGGCTGAGGATGCTACAGACACCCAGATCACATCAGCTCAATGAAGTGGTCTGGGTGCCAGGCCCCTCTAGTTTTAACCCTGCAGCTGAAAACATAGCAGTTTCAGAGAAATGGCTATGTTTCACTGAGGGTTAATCCAGCCTCTGGTAGCTGTCTCATTGACAGCTGCCAGAGGAGCTTCCACGATTCTCACTGTGAAAATCACAGTGAGAAGACACTGAACGTCCATAGGAAAGCATTGAGTAATGCTTTCCTATGGGCGGTTTAAATGCGCGCGCACGCCTCTTGCCGCGCATGTGCATTCGGACCTGAGAGGCGGAGGGATCCCCAGCACCAAGGGAGTCCGACGCTGGAGAAAGGTAAATGCTGAAGACACACACACACATTTTCATGAACAGACACACACATTTACTGATATACATACACACTCACTTACAAAACATACACTTTCACTGACAAACACACACTCACTAACAGACATCAAACACACTCAGTAACAGACACACACAGTAACACACTCACTAGCAGACACACACCCAATAACAGACACACTCACTGACACACACACACTAACACACACACACTAACACAAACAAACACTAACACACACACACTAACACACACACACACTAACACACAAACACACACTAACACACACACACACTAACACACACACACATTTTTTTTTAAATTTAATCCCCCCAGCCTCCTTACCTTTTGGAGTGCTTGGGGGATTCCCTGGGGTCCAGTGAGGCTCCTGGGCCGGCTGGCGGACTGCCTGGGTGGCCGGCGCGCGAGGGAGCACTCTCCCCTGAGTGCTTCCTCTTCAGCGCCCTTGCGCGCCGCATAGGGATGCCGGCACGGAAGATGACGTCATCTTCCGGCTCCGTTATCAGTGCGCCCGTCCACCTGCCGGGTGTCATCAGGGCCAGCCTCAGGGGGGGCCTGAGGTGGCCGCCTCCTGGGCCCCCCAGGAGAAGAGGCTGGCCCTGTGGGTACATACCGGGTCACAGGGGCGGCCGGGCCCCCTGATGGGCCGGACCCGGTCACAGCCGCGACCCCTGCGACCCTGGTATGTACGCCACTGGCTGAAGTACAGTACCTGGGTCACAGAGTGGGATGTGGGAGCCAGAGACCAGAGCCAGCCAAGTTTGAGGCAGTGGCTAACTGGCCCACACCTACCACTAAGACCCAGGTATTGGCCTTCTTGGGGACGGCAGGGTACTACCCGACGTTTTGTACCTGACTACAGCACTATTGCTAAACCCCTGACAGACCTGACGAAGAAGGTCCTGTGGTAACCGGCTTGTGAAGCTGCGTTCCAGGCACTGAAACAGGCTCTTGTGAATGCCCCTGTCTTGGCTGCCCCAGTCCCTAACAAATGCTTTCTTGTCCATACAGATGCTTCCACGTATGGACTGGGGGCTGTGCTGAGCCAAGTCGGGGAAGATGGAGGAGAGCACCCTGTCGCATATCTTAGCCGAAAGTTGTTACCCAGAGAAGTGAGTTATGCGGCAGTGGAGAAGGAGTGTTTGGCCTTGGTCTGGGCATTGAAGAAGTTAAGTCCCTACTTATACGGGCAAGAGTCTTCCCTTGTGACTGACCATAACCCACTCGTCTGGCTTAACCGTGTCTCAGGGGACAACGGTAGACTGCTGAGGTGGAGTTTGGCACTACAGCCCTACAATTTCACTATCAGCTACAGACACGGTAAGCAGAACGGGAATGCAGATGGGTTATCTCGGCAAACTGACATCTCCACCACCTCCTAGTCCGGTCATCCCCACGTTGACCCACCAAAGGGTCAAGCCGGGTCTGCCGGAGTGTCCCACAAGGAGGGAGCCGTGTGACAGAACCATCTGTCTGTATATTGTGGTGGATTCGTCTATTTCTGCCCATTCATGTAAATGGCTGTTTCTATAGCCCAGCCATACGAATCTACCGAACGGATGGCCACCCAGGATAGAAGTGTGCTGCTGGTTAACCTCTTGATCCCAATTAGAACGTTGTGGTTAACCGCAGACACTTCTCAATTAAACCGAATTCAGGGTGGCCGTCGTTCGTATGTCGACCACGAGGCAGCGGCCATTTTAAAACACACGAAAGACCAGCGGTGTTCGGCACTGATTTCATGGAACTAAAAACGGACACTTTTTCTGCCGAACACCGCTGAAACAATGGGTTGCCTGGCTGCCCCGACGAAAGCATACAAACACCGGCCGTTTGGGAGTTTTACATCACACGAAAAGACTTTACCCAGATAGCCTTCCCATGGAGTCAATCGCATACCGAAAGACTGTAAGGACTTTGACTCCATGGCTATTGAACTATGTGTGTGGGATATGAGCGCTATTCGCCAATAATATGCCCTCAGATCCAGGCTATCTGGGGATATGTGATACGAATGCGAAATGTTCGGTAGTTGTGAAGTTATTTGTTTTTATGTATTTTCTGGTATTTTATTTAAGATGGCGATTTGTCCTTGTCCTGGAGATAATTGAATTACTTCCCAATTATCTTCAGGGCAGAGGGGAGGAAACCATATTGCATTGTGGGAAAAACTTGTGACCAAACTCTGTTATGTCCTCATGTCCATCTGTAATTCCAGTCTCCCATTTGGTCCCCTAGGGGAGTGTCCACCAAGTGGGAGACCTGCATAAATACGGGCGGGTAGCCCACAGTAAAGCCAGATCCTGTTTGACCCTCAATGCGGAACTTCTGTCTCGTTATTGGGGGGATTTCTTATTGATGCCTAGAGACTGATTATTGGAACCGAAAGCCGCTTGGTGGATATCGTTGTTCGGCGATTAGCGGTGGTTCGTGGATTTCTGTTCGGGAGTTTGGAGCCTTTCACGGATCCCGGTCGGGAAATTACCGCTTCCCCTGATGGTGGTTCATATACTGCAGCCTATGCGAACGGAGTTACTGATATTGTGAAAGGGGAAGGTTTACTAAACGGCGGTTTCCCTTAACGACATCAGGGGTGTCTTAACAGGTCTGACCTATTCTAACCAAAGGGGATAACCAGTCAGGTTACCCAGGTCCCGCTAGACTATGTAACTATGCTGCGATATTACTGTTACTATGCTCTTATATTACTATATTAGTATATTACTATATTAGTATGTTACTATATTACTATGTTACTATGCTGCTATATTACTATGCTGCTATGCTATGATATTACTATATTAATATGTTACTTTGCTACAATATTACTATGTTACTATGTTGCTATGTTACTATGTTACTATGTTGCTATGTAACTATTCTGCGATATTACTATGTTACTATGCTATTACATTACTATATTAGTATGTCACTATGCAACAATATTACTATGTTACTATGCTACAATATTACTATGTTGCTATGCTATGATATTACTATATTAATATGCTACTTTGCTACAATTTTACTATGTTACTATATTACTATGTCTCCTCCTGTTGGTGGTAAGGTACAGCTCAGGCCACTCTTTAGGGAGTGTAGTGCATTCACGTCTGTTTTGGGCCAGTTCTTGGAGAATATGCTCATGGCAATATGACTAGACATTGGTACATATTTAATAATATACTCAGTGACATTTTAAGAAAACAGTTGCTCTAAATGAACCCAAAACCACTGTGACCTCCACCGATAAGCTCCACGAGCACTATGTATGGAAGATGCTTAGAGATAAAGCCATGTAGTGATTTCATCGTGTTGTGTGTACCCTAGTCAATCGTTATCACTGGTACCATGTGACCAAATCATATCTACATTTACCCTGAGCAATGCCTATAGTCAGGTCCAAGAGACCCACTTCCCCCAGATTAAAGGAGAACTGGAATAAATGTTTCATTTCTTTTTAAAAGTTTCTTACATTTCATTATATTTTTTAATGATGTAAAGCAATGGGTGTCCAATGGGTGTCTAGGGACACGTTGAGCGAAGAGCAATTGTCTTGGGCCGCACATAAAATATATAATATTAATTTCAAAAGCTCCTTCCTTCATTTTTATATTTTATTTGTTTAGTAGATTACTATTTTAATAATGTATACTGATGAATACGAATACTTTTCTTTTGGCTGAGTGTCCATGTTGGCTCAGATTTCACTGTTATTTGACTAACTGCCGCTCAGTCTAGTTTGCTGCGGCTTTGATCGACTTTCTTCATAATTTCTACCATACTCACTATTTGTCATTTGAGGTAACCAGTTTTTTTTTTGTCTGTGCTTATCATTTGGGGTATAGAGGGAGTCCCTCTTCCTTTTCAGTGTCTGCTGCTCCAGGTAACCAGTTGTGTAATTACCAAGCGCTTATCCTCCTTGTACAAACTTTATTTGATTTTCCTCCCCCTTCGCAGTCCAATATAATCTGTGTAGTATTTAGAAGCCAACAAGTATAAAATAGTTTAGATATGGTTTTTCAGAACCCTGTATTTTAAATGTAAACTCTGTGGGGAATTTATCAAAAGTCTACTGAAAGTCATGCTTAAATTTCATTGTTATTTTTATTGTATTTATTAAAGTGATATAAAAATGGTGATTTTCTTCATAGTAAGTTCCACCAAACTCATATTCAGAAGTCTCCAAATTAAGAGAGGCAGATAAAAGAGAAATAAAACCGAATACTTCTGTCAGAAAATGGGGTGAGAAGATTGATAAATTCACAACATCACTGGGAAAATGGTGTAAATGAAAAAATTCATGTCGGGGCCCAAATAGCAACAGATGAAAATAAAACTGACACGTCATAATTTGAGCTAAAAATGTGCAGAAAACTAGATGTAAAATTGAATTGACACTTTGATAAATGTCCCCTACACAATGTGACTAGAGAGAGCGCCATGCCTTTCTGTCGGATGCATCGTACAAGCGATAGCTGAGCCTATGGGGTCAGGTTAATGAGTCCAGCTGTTTTACTATGTCATGCAGTTTGAGAGAAACGGGATAAACACATACGGCTTTTGGACTTTGAAATTCACAAGCAAACCTTCCTTCTGTTTCATATCTAGCTGGACCAGAGATGACTGACAAAAATGATTCCTGCACTGATTTCCGAAATCCTCTGGATTATGCATTGTCACAGGTTAACTAGCCTTGATCTCACAGATAACCTCCGCTCAGCATTATTAATGATTAATATGGCTAATACCTTGCTTGCCAGGAACACTTAGCAAAAATGTGTCTGAATGCTTGTTAGAAAACAAATTTAACACATTTGGATTAAAGAAACAATCTCGGCACCGTAAACGTTACCACGCAAAGAAACTATAAAATTCTGCTTTATTAGATTAACCACAGGCGTCTGACACCAGGATAAATGCCAGATTACTAGCTAATAACCAAAACCACTACAGCACATTCGTTGTAGTGCTTATGGTGCCTAGAGTTTCCCTTTTAATTGTCAATGGGTAAAAATGAAAAATTGGGATTTATTCACTTAATACTAAATCATTAAAACTAAATTATTTGGAAAGAATCTCTGACTTCGCTATAATCAAAGCTTAGATAGTGAATTGCAAAATCTATGCTAAAATAATTCACTACAGTTTGGTGTTTAGTGAATAAACCCCATAGTGAAGTGTGTGTGTGTGTGTGTGTACATACAGTCTGGGCAGCACTGTGTCACTGTGTGTGTGTGTGTACATACAATCTGGGTAGCGGTCTGTGTCACTGTGTGTGTGTGTGTGTGTGTACAGTATGGGTAGCGGTATGTGTCACTGTGTGTGTGTGTGTGTACAGTATGGGTAGCAGTATGTGTCACTGTGTGTGTGTGTACAGTCTGGGTAGCAGTATGTGTAACTGTGTGTGTACAGTCTGGGTAGCAGTATGTGTAACTGTGTGTGTGTACTGATAGCCTCCTATTCAGCATTCTGCAATCGCATCCCCAGAGCAGTGTACTCATATGAATTAGACTAGGGGATGGGTTAGATATGGACATCGTTGTCAATCAAACGATGTCAGCCCACCCCCGTCTCCCCAGACGCACACGTGGGACGGTACATCACAGATGACGCGAGGGGTATTCCGAGCGTCGGTGATGACGATTCGTTCCGGGCGGGGGGCGGGAGGAGGGAACTCCTACAGCTGATTGGCTCCCAGCCTTTTAAAAGTCCCGGCAATCTTAGCAAATGTTGCTAAGATGGGCAATTTTGACATGTCTTGAGACCGGAGTCTCTATATGTCTTATTGTCTTTACCGAATTAATGTGTTCCAAAATTCTTCGTCTAAAGGGGCGGAATGTTTTTCCCACATAGAGCATCCCGCATTGGCAGGTGATCAAGTAGACTAGTCCTTTAGAACTACAGTTAAAGAAGGCTGGGGTGTCAAGATGCAGACTGTTAGAACTGTTGGTAAAGGTCTTAGAGTCTTTTCTAATGAACTCACAGGCCTTACATCTGCCACTGGGCGAGCGGCATGCTCTCACTTCACTCACTTAGTTTTTCTTTTTTTTCACTAAGGATCTTGCACTGATAGATATGATTATCAAGACCAATTTTATTTTTCTCTTGTTTTCTTCTAGCTAGTTGGGGTTTGGTAGCAGTAGGTAGTGGGCGATACCTTATAGAGTGAGCGTCAGATTAGAACACCCATGAAGGTGTTTTACAAGAACTTAGGGATTTACTTTGAGGCTTCTATATAGAGTGTACCAGATAGCTTGAGATTTCTCTCTGTTTGCTTCACAATTTCTTTATCCCTACCTCTACCCATTATAGGTATTATTGCTCATCCACAACTCTATCAGAAGGTATCAGCCCTATTGCTTTGTCTTCAATTTCTTTCAGTCCTACTATTTATACAAGATATTTGGACTATAACATTAAGACTATAGCACTACCTCAACCAATACCAGTTTTCTATTGAGGGGATCCGGTACAGTGTCCTTCCCCTTTGTTTTTGGGGGGGCTATTTCTGGCTATTTTAATTTAAAGACTTAATAAAGGTTCTCCGTTTATCATTACTATTTTTTTCGATCTAGCCCATAAATAGGACACTAAAGGGTATTTTTGGAACTTATAATTTAAATGTTCCTTTTTCTTTTCTCCTCTTCTGCTTTTCCCCTCAATTAGATCCCCACACTAGCCATTTTAACCTATGTATGGTTATTCCAATTTTGTCCATTTATCATTGTCAGCAGCTTTAGATCTCCCCAGGTGGAGATCATCCTTATTAAGTAGCAATATGTGTAACTGTGTGTGTATGTGTGTGTACTGTCTGGGTAGCAGTATGTGTAACTGTGTGTGTGTGTGTGTGTGTGTGTACAGTCTAGGTAGCAGTATGTATGTGTGTATAGTCTGTGTAGCAGCATGTAACTGTGTGTATAGTCTGTGTTCCAGTATGTAACTGTGAGTGTGTGTGTGTGTATGTGTGTGTGTGTGTGTGTACGTACAGTCTGAGTAGCGGTATGTGTCACTGTGTGTGTGTGTGTGTGTGTGTGTGTGTGTGTCGCATTACAGTCTAGGTAGCAGTATGTGTCACTAGGTGTGTGTGTGTGTGTGTGTGTGTGTACAGTCTGGGTAGCAGTATGTATCACTGTGTGTGTGTGTGTGTGTATGTACAGTCTGGGTAGCAGTTTGTGTCACTGTGTGTGTGTACACAGTCTAGGTAGAAGTATGTTTCACTGTGTATATGTGTGTGTGCGTACAGTCTGGGTAGCAGTATGTGTCACTGTGTGTGTGTGTGTGTGTACAGTCTGGGTAGCAGTATGTGTAACTGTGCGTGTGTGTAAAGTATGGGTTGCAGTATGTGTCACTGTGTGTGTGTGTGTGTGTGTGTGTAGAGTCTGGGTAGCAGTATGTGTCACTGTGTGTGTACATACAGTCTGGGTAGCAGTATGTGTATCTGTGTGTGTACAGTCTGGGTAGCAGTATGTGTAACTGTGCATGTGTATACAGTCCGGGTAGCAGTGTGTATGTGTACAGTCTAAGTAGCAGTATGTGTAACTGTGTGTGCATGTGTGTGTACTGTCTGGGTAGCAGTATGTGTAACTGTGTGTGTGTACAGTCTAGGTAGCAGTATGTGTGTGTGTGTATAGTCTGGGTAGCAGTATGTAACTGTGAGTGTGTGTGTGTGTGTTTGTGTGTCAACACCCTGTGATTTTTATGATTGAGTGCAACCCTCTTTTCTCTTTTAGATACAGTCATTGTCACACACACTGTTTAACCAACACACACTTTCACTGAAACATACTGTTACGATTGCCTCCGGTCTAGCAGGAGGTTGGATCGCTTGGATGTCCTGGTTCCCGAAGTCAGAGAGTCGAACGAGGTTCCAATCAGTAGAAACCTGTAAATGTAGAATATCCCACTAGCTATAGTAAGCTAGGATTCCCGGATCCCTACAACACGAGTCGAGGCTGCGAGTTGAGGGTAAAACGAACTGGTTTTAATGGCACACGGGCATCGCTATTTATGCAAAACCCCAGGTCCAGGGACAGCCCCCTCTGGACCTGATGGGATACAGTGACAATACAAACAATTGACCAATGACAGTACAGTGTATCGTTTGAAAGGGTCACCGCCCAGCTTGGAGATAATGATTCCAACGGTTATGGCAATTCAATTATCTCCAAGTGCCCAAAATCCCACGTGTTGTTCGAACAGGTAAAACAGCATAAAATTATATATTTGTAACATTTTAGTAGACACATTTTACATTCTACCATTCATTAGATAGCTCCGGTCTGAGCGCACCAGATAGGCGAATAGCGCTCAGACCTCACGAACAGTGTAGCCAGTCTTTTGTATACAAAGTCCTTTCGTGTTTCTTTGTCCTGAACACGAGATGGCGGCCATGTTTTCTGTCGGTTAATAGGCGAGTGGGACCTGGCTCTAAAACCCATGGAGCGAGAACCGGTTAAACAGTTGCACGAATACCGCTCCGTGGATGGTTGTCCCAGCCCTTAGTGAACCGAACGTAGACCGCCCTGAAGGGGGTAATTAGCCGCAGCCTCAACGTTCTGATTGAAGACACACGCCGAAGTGTAGGTGGTCCTCGTTCGGGAGGTTGGGTACAGTGAATTATTATACTAACGAGGCCACCTTGAGGCAGTCAATTAAGTTTGTGGTTAACCGCAGACCGCAGCTTCCCAGTGGTCGTCCGTTCGGTTGTTTCAAAGGTGAAAAAGGTTAAGTGGCGGCACACGCCAAGGGCTGGGTGGTCTTTGTTCGTATGCACGAATATATAATCCTGGTTGTTCGTGTAATCCGTTCGTATGGACAGAATGCCGGTAAAATAGATTTTTAACGAAAAGAGGCAGAGTATAACAATATAACGAGTCCCTGTAACACATACACATTCACAGACATACAAACTCACTCATTCAGTTACACTCACATTCACCGACAGACACACACATTCCCGAGAGACACACATACACTCACTGACAGAGACACACTCACTGACAGAAATGCATAAACACTCACTGACAGATGAAAACTCACTCTGTGTCAGACACACACACTGAGACACTCATATACTCACTGACAGATACACACTGACTAACAAATACACAATCACTGACAGACATATATACACTCAGTGTCAGACACACACATTCACTGACAGAAACACATACACTAGCTGAGAGACATACACATTCACTGACAAACACACTCTGTGACAGACACGCATACACACACTGAAACAAGCATACACACACTGACATATACACACACACTGACAAACACACATACACTCTCAGTGACAGACACACACACTCTCACTAACAGACATATTCTCACTAACAGACACACACTAACACTCACTGACAGACACACACTCACTAACAGACACGCATACACACACTCTCACTAACAGACACACACTAACATTCACTAACAGACACACACACTCTCACTAACAGACGTACACTAACACACTCACTAACAGACATACACTAACACACTCACTAACAGACACATACACTGATACACTCGCAATTTAAAAAAAAAACATTTTTACATTTAAATCCACCCAGCCTCCCTACCTTTTGGGAGTACTGGAGTGGATTCTTCCCTGGGGTCCAGTGGGGTTGGCAATGCATGCAGGCATAGGCAGGCGGGCAGGCACCGGTGGTCTTGCAGGCGTTGAGGGAGCTCTGATCTTCCTGCTCAGTAGACAAGTGCAATCCAAACCAGATGCTTCCGAATGTCTGAATAGTCGAATTACTGAAGTGTCGAATTTCAGAAGTGCCAAGCCGAATTACCGAATTGCTGACGTGCTGAATTTCAGTAGTGCTGAACCGAACCGAAGTGCCAAATTTCGGAAGTGCAGAAGTGCTTTGGATTTCTGAAAAGTAGCAAAACAAGAGAGGGAGAGGAAATTACGTGAATGATGACAGGAATCTAGATTTCTGGCACTGGGAGCCCTATAGATGTGTAAGTGGTTGTGGTGGCAGTCCAGGCACCTAACCTTACCCCTAACCCAAACCATACCCCTAAATCTACCCCTAATCCTAGATGTGTAAGTAGTTGGGTGTTTAGGGTTAGGAGTTATGGGCAGAGAGCCCAACAGATGTGTAAATGGTTGTGGTGGCGAGGGAGGGATGAGAGAGGAATGCTTACGAATGTCCTAAGTCCCGAATTTCGGAAGTGCCTAACCGAACCGAAGTGCCAAATTTTTTTACTTACCTGAATTTCCAAACCGAACCAAACCAAATTTTTTGCCGATGCACATCTCTACTGCTCAGCTCTTTTGTGCGCCTCTTAGTGATGCCGGGGCCCGAGTGACATCATATCCCGGCTCACTGTGTTTAGTCTGAGGGGGCAGGGCCATGCGCAGATCATTGTGTTCAGTCTGAGGGGGCGGGGCCATGCGCAGATCATTGTGTTCAGTCTGAGGGGGCAGGGCCATGCGCAGATCATTGTGTTCAGTCTGAGGGGGCGGGGCCATGCGCAGATCATTGTGTTCAGTCTGAGGGGGCAGGGCCATGCACAGAATAATGTATTCAGTCTGAGGGGGCGTGGCCATGAACATATATACCTATACATACTGACACATGCATACAGAAACACACACAGCTAATTTTTCAGCCACCTTCCTGTTTCTTACCTTTTCCTTGCAGGAGGGTGGCTGTGGCTGATGGGAGTCAGCTGCCTCTCCCTCTTCACAACCTGTCTCTTCTCCCTCCCGCGCGCAGTAAGCTGGGAGGAAGTGACCGGCCGTCACTTCCTCCCAGCAGTAC
Organism: Pelobates cultripes; assembly: GCA_933207985.1. Classification (NCBI taxonomy): domain Eukaryota; kingdom Metazoa; phylum Chordata; class Amphibia; order Anura; family Pelobatidae; genus Pelobates; species Pelobates cultripes. Next base: position 1,629,834 of record OW240923.1, on the reverse strand, counting down.
TTGCGGCTAATATTTTTAAAGGGGCCCGGTCGTGCCTTTACACAGCCGCAGTGCTGACCGGGCCCCTAAAGATATAGGACCCATCAGGTGGCCCTAAATGCTTGGGCCACCCGATGGGCCCTATCAGCGTGCGGGCCCCGGTGCAAGTGCACTGGTGGCACTTCCGCCGCTACACATGGGGCGGTAAATCTGTATAGATAAATCCTTATGAATCTGTATGTAGCCTCCAAGTGCACCTGTTTTCACTTAATTATTGCATCTTGGAGATTTTATTTATCTTTTAAGACTATCTTATCAGTCATTTATGATCTCTATGTCCCCCAGTACCCGGCTGCTTTGGAAACCAATTGGAAGCAAAAGTAGACAAAGAAGATGTTGTAAACTGGATGTGCTACCGAAAAACCGATGATTACTTCACACTATGGCTCAATCTGAATATGTTCCTGCCTCTAGGAATAGACTGCTGGGTAGATAACATCAGGTATTTTATAGTATACAGTATTTCTGAGAAACACCAACACATTCTACATCCAAGCAAAAAGAAAGAGTATGAGATGTACTCCGAGAACGAACAAAAGTTTAGAGAGACTCAATAGCTTGCCCTTGCTCATGGTGCCCAGAGAGATGTTACCTCACTGAAGATGCCTAACAAGGTTGAAACGATCATATGAGAGAGAACAGGCCTGCATTTTTGGATCTGTCCTGGCCTTTTGGTTGGGATCAGTCTGATATGCAAATGGCCTGTTTTTTTTTTGTAATGGCACAAGATGAGCTAAAACCAGCTTAAGATCTGAGTGGGGACCCACCGAAGGGCAGGCTAATTGAGCTGTTGTCTGTTCTCAGTACTCTCTTGCAACTTCTTTTCACATTCTACATCACACACACTCCACACCATCCACTACACACATTCTACATCCACAACACACTCTGTATCCACTACACACATACTTTGCATCCACTACACACGCACTGCATTCTCTACACACACTCTGTATCCACTATACACACTCTGTATCCACTACACACACTCTGCATTCACTACACACACTCTGTATTCACTACACACAAACGCATTCTGCATCCACTACATACACTGTGCAGCCACTACACACACTCTAAATCCACTACATACACTCTGGATCCACTACACACATACTTTGCATCCACTACACAAACTCTGCATTCACTACATACACTCTGCATCCACTATACACATACTTTGCATCCACTACAAACACACTCTGCATTCACTACACACACTATTTATCCACTACACACATACTCTGCATCCACTACACAGTATTCACACTCTATATCCACTACACACATTCTACTCTTATCAGCTGCTCCCCCCTCTCCTCATCTATCTACCACCTCTCCTCATCTATCTACAACACACTCTGTATCCACTACACACAAACACATTCTGCATCCACTACATACACTCTGCAGCCACTACACACTCTGCATCAACTGCACACACTCTAAATCCACTACACACATACTCTACATCCACTACACACACTCTGCATCTACTACACACAAACTCTACATCCACTACACAAACTCTGCATTCACTACACACATTCTCCATCCACTACACACACTCTGCATCTACTACACACAAACTCTGCATTCACTACACACAGACACTGATACATGAGAGTGTGGGGGACAGCCGATACATGAGGAGAGCGTGGAGGTGGTAGATAGATGAGGAGAGGTGGGCAGCAGCTGATAAACGAGGAGAATGTGGGGGGCCACCAATACACGATGAGAGTGTGATGCTGCTAACTTATATACCCATGGGTAGACTACAGGACAGCTTGTATACGTCAAATATACACGAGTAGACTGTGGGATGGATTACCTACTAGCAGATCATTTATGGTCCCATGATGTGTTTTTGTCTACTGTGCAGAGTTGTTTACAACAAAACCACAAGGATAGCTTCAAATGCTCCAGGAGTAGACATTCATGTTCCGGGCTTTGGGCAGACGCATTCTGTGGAATACCTAGACAAGGGCAAGTTAGCTGGTAAGTATACTGGGAGTAACCCATTATATAGACAGTTCATTAAAGTGAAACAATATGGAAAACTCAACCCCCATTTTAACAAAGCTTTCAAGTTACTACAAAAACTTAGATGGGAGTGAATGGAAAATCAAATTTCAACATCTAGAATAAAAATCGCAAAGCAGTGACTGTTGTTGTGAATGTTTTTGAATCAGCTCTTTTTGCCTAAATTGTGCAATGATTTGTCCATCAATGCAAACCTCTGTTTAGTGAATATTACTCATAGGAATCATATGATGAAAAGAGTGCTCTCTGTTAATAATGAGTTTTTAGCCAGTCCTGTGCATGTAGTACATTTGGATCACTGGATTCCTCTGGTAATCATTTTGTTTCATACTCAGGCTACTTCCATACCCTTGTGCAGAATTTGGTAAATAATGGCTATGTAAGAGATAAAACTGTGCGTGGCGCTCCGTATGATTGGCGAATTGCTCCCAGTAAGTATCAAACATTCTTTGTGTGTCTACATTGACAAATCCGACATCTTTGACTATGTGATTAGCGTTTTCCAAAGCACAGGGCATGGACGTGTGTATTATTTTCTACCTACATTTCAAGTGATTACACTAAGATCATGATATCCTCTCACAGCCACAGTGCCTGTTCTGTCCTCATTGCTGGATTAGCCAAGGCTAAAGGACTTGCAATTTATCAAGCTGGTTCTGTGTACTAGTTGGCTGATGCCTCTTCCAGAAAGGCCTGGCGTTCTCTGCAAATACCATTCCAACCCCCTTATTGCACCAGTATCCGGTACCCAGCAGGTCCAATTCTGATGGAACATTTCCTAGTGATAACTATAGTTGGAGGGTACAGTCCTCCTATGCCATTGACTTATTTAGTTCTGTCCTGCTCAAGTTCTCTGCCCGAAGCCTCAGGGTACTCAATGTATTTGGACACTAGACAAGATGGAAGTTCAAAGCGCACCAGTTTATTAGAACAATGCATGGCTTTATTTATGATTACAAATACAAAGTTCCAGATTAAAAGAGGTGCGCGTGATTAGGCAATAAGGGGTGTCAATGATTAGGCAATCAGGGGTGTACCTGATTAAGCAATAAGGGGTGTACGTAAATAAGCAATAAGGGGTGTACGTGATTAAGCAATAAGGGGTGTACATGATTAAGCAATAAGGGGTGTCAATGATTAGGCAATCAGGGGTGTCAATGATTAAGCAATAAGGGGTGTGCGTAATTAAGCAATAAGGGGTGTACTTGATTAAGCAATAAGGGGTGTACATGACTAAGTAATAAGGGGTGTACGTAATTAAGAAATAAGAGGTGTATTTGATTAAGCAATAAGGGGTGTACGTGATTAAGCAATAAGGGCTGTACGTGATTAAGCAATAAGGGGTGTAAGTAATTAAGCAATAAGGGCTGTACGTGATTAAGAAATAAGGGCTGTACGTAATTAAGCAATAAAGGCTGTACGTAATTAAGTAATAAGGGCTGTACGTAATTAAGTAATAAGGGCTGTATGTAATTAAGCAATAAGGGCTGTACGTGATTAAGCAATAAGGGGTGTACACAATTAAGAAATAAGGGTTGTACGTAATTAAGAAATAAGGGGTGTATGTGATTAAGCAATAAGGGGTATACGTGATTAAGCAATAAGGGGTGTACGTGAATAAGTAATAAGGGGTGTATGTAATTAAGAAATAAGGGGTGTAAGTGATTAAGCAATAAGGGCTGTACACAATTAAGCAATAAGGGCTGTACGTAATTAAGCAATAAGGGGTGTACGTAATTAAGCAATAAGGGGTGTGCACAATTAAGCAATAAGGGGTGTACGTAATTAAGAAATAAGGGGTGTAAGTGATTAAGCAATAAGGGGTGTACGTAATTAAGCAATAAGGGCTGTACGTAATTAAGCAATAAGGGGTGTATACGTGATTAAGCAATAAGGGGTGTCCATGATTAGGTAATTAGGTTGAGATGTTTTGTACAATATTTTTACGTGTGTTTGCATGTTCTTCTATTAGCGACAAAGCTTACATAACTTTAAACTGGTCAGAACTGGCTTTAGCTAGAAACAAAATTATCTTTTAAGAAGACTGTAGCAAGATATATTTTGTGACTTAAAAAGTGTCCTTGACGACTATTGCAACAATGAAGGATTTTTAACCCTTCTCCTTCTCTGCCATGGAACCAACTATCTGAATTCTTGGATTTCTTGCTACATCAGTTGTTATGGGATGGTCAGCTCAAGACATTTGCACCGTCGTTATTCGGCATGTGCTATAAATCTTAAACTTAAATAAGACACGGACACAGATTATACTGTTGGAGTATAAAGTCCACAGCTTTATTAATTATTATTAAATGCATGAATAAATTAACATATTTAGGGTCATTGTCATAACTGACATTATGTTACTATCCCCCCCGCACAATACCCCTGACAATGACCCTACCACTTGAACAATAAATAACATCCAAATAACAATAAACTTGAAACACCCGGCCTTCCAAAGAGCCCCCATATCATAATGATAACTGTAGGGGGGGTACCCAGACACCCCTACACCCCCAGGTTCGTAGCCACCGAAGAGCTAGAACCTACCAACACTTGTTTCCGTCCGGCCTACTCCAGCCTAGACCTTGGCCTGTCCAGTTCCAATTCCACGAAAACGTCAAACCTAACTACGCCCTGTTCCCACCGCTGTGACAAAACGGGAAAATTGCCTCAAAACTAGGGAGGGTGGGTGGGACAACTAACGGGTAAGTGAGGCTCCAATTAGAATGGCCACTCTCTAAGATGGCCGATATTTAACTACCCATACCCCACCCCAAGCTCCATTAGCTTAATCCAGCCCCCCTCCCCGGCTCCCCCACCACACAGAGCACATTCTGGATGGTTTTCATTGACCATTGCTGATATAACATTTACACAATATGTTTCTTTTTCAGATGGACAGAAGGAATACTTTGAGAAACTGAAAGGCCTGATCGAGGAAATGAGTGCGGAGTATCACAAGCCTGTCTTTATCATTGGTCACAGTCTTGGAAATCTCTATCTGCTTTACTTCCTAATCCACCAGCCCCAGGAATGGAAAGAGAAATATGTCAAAGGATTTATATCCCTAGGGGCTCCATGGGGGGGCGCTGTCAAACCACTGCTTGTTCTCATGTCAGGTCAGAGACTTTAACTCTTTCCATATTTATTGCAATTTTCTTCCTGGATCCCCTGCAGCATTAACACATGTTTAGCTCCTCACACTCACTGTAATAGGGCCACCTACTCCCTATCAGACACTATATGTTACTAACTCCTCCCACTCACTGTAATTGGACCTCCCACTCCCTATCAGACACTATATGTTACTAACTCCTCCCACTCACTGTAATTGGACCTCCCACTCCCTAGCAGACACTATATGTTACTAACTCCTCCCACTCACTGCAATTGGACCTCCCACTCCCTATCAGATACTATATGTTACTAACTCCTCCCACTCACTGCAATTGGACCTCCCACTCCCTATCAGACACTATATGTTACTAACTCCTCCCACTCACTGCAATTGGACCTCCCACTCCCTATCAGACACTATATGTTACTAACTCCTCCCACTCACTGCAATTGGACCTCCCACTCCCTATCAGACAATATATGTTACTAACTCCTCCCACTCACTGCAATTGGACCTCCCACTCCCTAGCAGACACTATATGTTACTAACTCCTCCCACTCACTGCAATTGGACCTCCCACTCCCTAGCAGACACTATATGTTACTAACTCCTCCCACTCACTGCAATTGGACCTCCCACTCCCTATCAGATACTATATGTTACTAACTCCTCCCACTCACTGCAATTGGACCTCCCACTCCCTATCAGATACTATATGTTACTAACTCCTCCCACTCACTGCAATTGGACCTCCCACTCCCTATCAGATACTATATGTTACTAACTCCTCCCACTCACTGCAATTGGACCTCCCACTCCCTAGCAGACACTATATGTTACTAACTCCTCCCACTCACTGCTGGACCTCCCACTCACTGACCTCCCACTCCATATCAGACACTATATGTTACTAACTCCTCCCACTCACTGCAATTGGACCTCCCACTCCCTATCAGACACTATATGTTACTAACTCCTCCCACTCACTGCAATTGGACCTCCCACTCCCTATCAGACACTATATGTTACTAGCTCCTCCCACTCACTGCAATTGGACCTCCCACTCCCTATCAGACACTATATGTTACTAAGTCCTCCCACTCACTGCAATTGGACCTCCCACTCCCTATACGACACTATATGTTACTAACTCCTCCCACTCACTGCAATTGGACCTCCCACTCCCTATCAGACACTATATGTTACTAACTCCTCCCACTCACTGCAATTGGACCTCCCACTCCCTATCAGACACTATATGTTACTAACTCCTCCTACTGACTGCAATTGGACCTCCCACTCCCTAGCAGACACTATATGTTACTAACTCCTCCCACTCACTGCAATTGGACCTCCCACTCCCTAGCAGACACTATATGTTACTAACTCCTCCCACTCACTGCAATTGGACCTCCCACTCCCTATCAGACACTATATGTTACTAACTCCTCCCACTCACTGCAATTGGACCTCCCACTCACTATCAGACAATATATGTTGCTAACTCCTCCCACTCACTGCAACAGCACCACCAGGAGGCTTTATATTTGCTTTATCCTTCTTTACTGAACCTCCCAGCAGCAAAGAAACAGTTAAACAATAGTATAAAAAAATCAACCAATCAGAAAACATCCAGTCAGTATATTGTGGCTGTAAGACTCCTCCCACTTCCTTTTTCTTGATGCGGCCGATAACTTGAAGCCAACCGTGTAAACCATAAATAACTGTAGTCAACCGTGTAAACCAGATGGAGATGAACCAGTCCACATGACGGGTCAAAGAATTGACTGGCAGTCATACAATAACTCACAATAAATGAGCAAAAATTTGGTAGCTTTATATGAAAAAGCAAAACACAAATATATTGTTAGAGAATAACTTAAAGGGACACTCTAGTCACCAGAACAACTACAGCTTATTGAATTTGTTCTGGTGAGTAGAATCATTACCTTCAGGCTTTTTGCTGTAAACACTGTCTTTTCAGAGAAAATGCAGTGTTTACATTACAGCCTAGTGATAACTTCACTGGCCACTCCTCAGATGGCTGTTAGAGATCCTTCCTGGGTCATGGCTGCCTAAAATGCATCCAAACGTTCATGGTCTCCTCCCTCTGCATGCAGACACCGAACTTTCCTCATAGAGATACATTGATTCAATTCATCTCTATGAGAAGATGCTGATTTGCCAGGGCTGTGTTTGAATCATGCTGGCTCTGGCCCTGATCTGCCTCTTTGTCAGTCTCAGCCAATCCTATGGGGAAGCACTGTGAAGGCCACCACTTCTGATGATGTCAGAGGAAGTTCACAGGCAGAGACAGCAGCTTCAGACTTGAATAAAAATAAGATTATATTATCTTTAAGGAGGCAAAAGGGGGCAAATAGTGGTTTTAACACTATAAGGTCAGGAATACATGTTTGTGTTCTTGACCCTATAGTGCTCCTTTAAACAATTTAAATCATGAAATAGTCATAGTCTGCAGGTATATACGGTGTTCTAAGTGGAAAACCCAAAACTTACCTGCAGGGCCATTGAGCAAAAAAACAAAGGTTCTCAAATGGATGGAGAAAAAAGGGGGGAGGGAGAGAATGAAAAAGAAAGTGATAAAAGTACCGGGTGGGAAATATTCACCTCCTTTCTTTAATAAAATTAAAATTATTCGTCACTGAAGCTAGAATAATCCCTAATTTTATGGCAAGACAGGAAGCTTCAAATTTGCTGTTTTAACGCCTGGATATTAAATGAGAAGTCGCGTGAGATGTAGGAAGGAAATAGAAGGTACGGAAGGTGGATTCCCGAGACCAATCAGCGGAGGCTAGAGTGTCAGAAAGAGACCCTTCTGCTGCAAAGGCGTGAGGAAGCAACAGCGTTGTGAACCGAATGTGCCCAAAAAGAAGCTGCAATGCCCACAAGATGAAGTAACCATCTGACCCAGCGAGTGATTGTGGGACAGGAAACCGGGTTATGTGGATGAACATAAGAGACAAAAAGAGGCCCCGATGGAGCTTGGAGAGGAGAGATAAGGTCGACGTACCATTGTAAACAACGAGCAACACAAAGAGCAGGTCTATCCGGAAGGTAAGGATAAAAAAACGGAAGTGGACAAGACCTTCGTGCGACGGGAAATAGGAAAACGAACACCCTCAAGTAAGGTAATAACATGGAGATCAAAAGCCATGATGTCCAAAACTCGTCGAAAAGAGACCAAACAGAGCAAAAGTGCTAGTTTGGCTGAGAGTTGATATAAGGAAAGTTCAGAATTGGAAGACCAGTTTTCACGGAAAGCCAACACTCTAGAGACATCCCAAAATTGGGTGTGTCGAAGAGCCGGGGGTCGAGAAAGACGATAACCCCATAATAACCTACAAACGGAGGGATAGTTCCCAACCAGAAGATCGCTAATTAGGTTATGAGCTGCCGAAGTAGCAGAACGAAAGAAATTAATGGTATGATAAGATTTACCCTTGTCAAAAAGAGACAAAAGAATATTGATAATATTCACTAAAGGAGATGAAAAGGGATCCATATCCCTTTCCAAACACCAGCTAGTCCAGAATTGCCATGCAGAAAGGTATGCTCTACGAGTTCAGGGAGCTCAAGAATCCCAGAGGTGTAAGTCCTGAAACATACCAGGATCCCCTGAAACAGTACAGGCTACGGGCCAAAGATGACCTTGAATGGCTAGAGGTGGAAGTCCACTGATGGATCTCTGAGGAGATCGTGAGATACCGGAAGAAGTAGCTGGTAATCTACCGACATTTACAGCAGGTTGGGGTACAAAGGATGGGCTCTCCAGAGTGGCGTTATTAGGAGAATCTTGACACCAATAATTCTGAGACAATGAAGAGTCCGCGGAATCATTGAAAAGTGTGGGAAAGCATATGCCCCTGTTAATGGGCATGGTTGTAGAAAGGCATTGACTCCCTGAGAGATTCCTGTCCAGACAGAACTGATAAAGTTCTCCCATGAGGTCTGAGAGGAGTTTGGAACGTGAACCCCCTAAACGATTGTCATAATAGACAGTGGAAACGTTGTCCATCCTGAGGATCAGAGAACAATCATTAATATCCGAAACTGCGGATTGCAAAGGATCCGGCCAGCAGTTTGACGCAGTTAATATGCATCGTGCGTTCTGACAGTATCCAGAGTCCACCTGTGGAGAGGTCGGAACAGGTTGCCCCCCAACCTAAAAGGCTGGCGTCTGTTTCGAGGATAAAATCAGGTTGGCGTCCGAAGATAGCTTTCCCGTTCCAAGCCTCCATGTTCTGGAGCCACCAATTTAATTCTAATCGGACTTCTTCAGTTAGAAAAATCTGTTGGTTGTATGACTCGGATCTGCGAACATAATGTGTTTTTAGACGTTGCGTCGCCCTGTAGTTTAAAGAGCCTGGGAAAGTTGCCTGGATGGAGGCTGAGAGTAGCCCTATGATTTGTGCTAAATAGCAAAGTTGAATACGTAGAGAGTACAGTAGTCGTCTGTGGCGAAACTAACCTCGCCACTGGGTTCTGGAGAAGCCAGTGTTACAAAATGCCTTTTGTCCCTATTTTCTCTTATGACAAATTGCCCTGCTTCCCTGGAGAAGCCTGATTGCCAGCCTCCTGCCTCATGACTATGGCCCCCTCTCATCAGCCCATGCTAAACTTAAACCCCATGGCGATTTGACTGTGTTTGTGGGACCTGAGCACTGTTTGGATATATTGAGCGCTCAGATCCAAGCCATCTGGGGATAGGTTGAATGTGGGGGTTCTGTTCAGTATGATAGAAGTTATGTATTTTTGTGTATTTTTGCTGTTGTTGTGAATAGAGATATTTTCTGTACCTGGAGATAGTTGGCTTACCACACCCAGTTAAGACAATTTACTCGCACAGCCTAACTCTGTGGAACTGGTTTGGGCTGGAAAGCCATGCTTGTAGTTGGTCACAAAGGACTTTGACCTACCTTTTAAACCACTGGAGGGAATTGTCTGATTTTTGAGTATGTTTGTATTTGGAGTATGCTGGTTATGTTAATGTGATGTATACTTTTAAAGTTATGAATATTGTGTAAAACTGTGTTTTCCTGCCTGTGATAATTACGTTAGCCCATTGTGTTCAGTAATTATATCACAGGCAGAGGGGAGGATTTTGCTGGAATGAATGGGAGTGTTTTACTGTATATTACGTGTTTGATTGGCTGTTCCACAAAACCCTGTGGGTGGTACTTTATTTGTAAAATTTGTAAATAAGAACAATAAAGCCATAGCTCTGTCTGTTCCTGTTTTGACCCTGAACATAGAGCCTCGTCTCATGATTGGGGGATACTGCTGCATCTACACTGGGGGATTGCTATACTCTGTATACTCCCCTAGCTATAATCACTAAGCTCTTTTAAGAGCTTGTTCCAGCTTCCCTCTCTGCAGGAAGAGAGGTTTGATCTGCAGTGCTTATGGTGTCTGGAGAAGTGCTTGGAACCCTCGGGAAGCACTAGGAGCATCCATCAACGGAGATACTCGGTCGGAGTACAAGGAGCTCCGTTACATCGTTGAATATCCTTTTTGATGGAATTTATCTTTGACACTGGAAGCAGAAGGATCGAAAGGACGGAGTAAAACATGGAAACCTAGGAACAGAATAGACTGAGATGGAAGAAAGGATGATTTCTCGAAATTGATTACAAATCTGAGATTCTGAAGGAGAGATTTGGTAATCTCCGTGTGTCTTTGAAGGGTGTCTGGATCTTGAGCCATGAGTAGAATATCGTCTAGATAGACGATGAATCGAATATCTTGAGATCTGAGAAGAGCCATAACAGGTTTTATCAGTTTGGTGAAACACCAAGGGGCGGAAGAGAGAACAAAAGGGAGGCAAGTGAATTGCCAGAGGTCTTGCCCGGGAAACTGTAGAAAGTGACGGTGTGAGGTTTTCACTGGGACGGTATGATATGTGTCTCTTGTATCGAAGCAGGAGACCCAATCTCCCTCGCAGAGAAGGTCACGAAGCATGTGTATGCCCTCCATTTTGAAGTGGCGACATAGCACAAATTGGTTCTGTGAAGAAAATATACTTAGTTCTGTATTTTCTCCCGGCTGTTCGGGCTTTTTCCGCATGCCGAATGCCACATGGAACAGAAAACGGCGGCCATCTTGTTTTCACGAAAGGAGGCAGCGGGACTTGGTCGTCAAGTGTCTGGAACTAAAATCGGACACTCGACCTCCCGAACCAACGCTGAAACTACCGAACGCCTGCTTCCTTTAGTTGCCGAACAAGGAGAGATTTGGTAAGTCTAACCCTTAGGAGAGCGCTATTCAGTAGTTTTGTTCATACAGACAAGGGGAGCAATCGCTCCTATGAGCCAGGAGGATCCATTCGGGACTTTTATTCGTTTTATGCCTTTTTCTGAATTGACCGACCGCACACGCTGAATTCGTGGAACTGTTTTGGGCAGGAGCCTCGTGTGTGGTCGGTAACTTGTGACTTTTTAAGAACCCCTGAACCGATCTGGGTGAAAGAAAATACCGAACTGAGTATATTTTCTTCACAGGTTCAAATCTTTTAAATTGATAATGGGGCGGAATTTGTTGGATTTCTTCTGAACCAGAAAAATGTTGTTGATAAACCTGGGTGGGCAGTCGCACCTTTTTGCCTGAACTTGCAGAGTTCTGAGTGTAGGATTGCGGTGTCTGACAGGGACATATGCAGGGGGTACGGAGGGAATTCTTCAAGTGGGTCTGATGTAAAATCTATGTGAAACCCGGACACTGTTTGAAGGATCCAAGGATCCTGAGTAAGGAGAGACCACTGTGGGAATAAATGGGTTAGACGACCTGTGATAGGTATTAGGAAATAAAGTACGTTGATTACCTGGAGCAGCGCGAACCCTGAGTGAAGCGGATCCACGTCCTCTGATAGATCCTCTGTTTGTAAATAGTTGTCTGTTGTAGGGGCGGGTATAACCCGAGATTCAAGGCTCAGAGGTGTGAGGCTTGTAACCTTGGAAGGCGGTTCTGCCGGTAGCTTGGCCTCTATGGCGACTGGCCCTCCCAGAAAAACAATAGGAGGGGAAAACTCTGAGTAGGGACTTTTGGACCTTGTTGAGCGAGGTACAAACAGAGACATGTCTGTTCAGATCCCTCATAAACTGGTCGCCAAACAAAAGACCATTAGCTTCAGGGCCGAGTTCTTTGGAACTCAAAACTGCCAAATTTGCATCACTTTTATATTATACGACTTTGCACTATTCAGTGGAGATAGCCACATTGGCATTGCCTAGTAAACATATGGCTCTTTGTGCCCATTCACACACTAGATGCGGATCTAAGGAACCCTTAGTGATTGCCTCATCAGCCAGTATAAAGATCTGTATTAAGGGACCTGCAATGTCAAGCAGCTTGTCCTGTACAGTTTTCAGATCTTGTTCGAGGCCCTTGTGGGGATCCTTTCCGGATTTACTTGGGAAAGTGATCAGGAGAGGGTCAAATTGGGGCGTTTGTGCCACCTTATCAGGTATGGTTGGACGGGGCATTCAGCCCTCAATTTATTCCTAATTTCCTTCTCAAGTGGTTTGTGGAGCCACATCCTGCTAAACTGGGCTATGTGGTCTGGTGGTGCCCACTTAGCCAAGCGGGGATACTTAATGATCCTGGGGTCAAAAAAAGGTTGGCCACTAGAATCTAGTAAGGCATCAGAACATTGATCCTGGGTTTTGGCAGGATTTTTAGAAACTGTAGGATGTTTAACAAAAGATTCCTTAACATAAGGAGTATCAACGTGTTGTGCATCATTGGCTAAATCATCATCGGAATACCCCGCGCAGTATTCGTCCATGACCTGTAGGTCATAGTGGGATGTGGAACCTTCTAAAGGGTCAATCAGTTGTTGGCTCGTGGCATGGGACAGTTTTGGAGCTTTAGCCAGTGTTTTGCCTTTACCGGCTGAGGCACTATTGCCTTTCCAGGGACGGTTATGCTGAGCCCCTTCATGGTCGGATTCGTTGTGGGAATCATCAGAGTCTGGTAGAGCATGGGTGCTAGGTGGTTTGGGAACAGGGTTAGACTTTTCATGAAAGGCAGCTATGGCTATTGGCATAGACTCTGCTATTGCGGAAAAAAGCCAAGATTTAAGCTCGGCTGAGACAGTGGATTCTGGCTGCTCAGACATGACTGATATAAATGTTTATATTAAATGATTGAAAAAATAGAAATAAGAAGGGGGTCACCCTTTAATAATAATTGGGGGTCATCCAATATAGCCAGGGGGTCACCCTGTAAAATAATGTTTTGGGGACACCGAGTATTGAAAGGAGGTCACCCTTTACAATGATGCTTGGGGGTCAGCCAAGAGAAGCATATGGGGGTTACCCAAGGACGCAATGGAACGTGGAGATCACCCACTTTGTATTATGGCAAACAGACGCCGTATACAGCTATTAGGTGGTGCAGGAAGTACTACTATAGCAAACAGGGGTCACCTGTTAATAAAGGGGGTCACCATTTCGGCAGATAATTGTTTGGATTAATTATAATTTCCAAGGGGCAGTAATACCACTTTAAATATAATAGTTGATGAGCCTAGCGAAAAATAAAATGTATTCATGATATAATTGACGACAGACTAATTTTGACCTTTAATAAAAACATAAAATGAGGGTCGAAGTCGTTTTTTTAAAGGTTTGTAGAGCAAAAAAATAACTGGTGCTTTAGTAGGCGGAGACCGACTCGCGTCACAGAGAGGCGGGAAAAAAAAAAGGACAGGAAAAACTGAGATTAAAGCTAGCGGCAATGCGGCTTTAGAACAGAGCGTCTGTGAAGACTAAAACAAGCCGCGATCAGATCGCCATCGGGTGAAAGAGCGCTAACGCAGACAGGGAATAGACAGCAAGTGCTGTGCGGTGAAAGGAATCCTGCGGGTAATAACAAAACTTGAAGAAAAGCCAAAGGTAATACATTTCATTAATAAATATACATAAAAAGTAAGACAATAAAATAATCAGAATTGACTCACCTGGAAAGCAAGTAGCAAAGAAAAAGGAAGTGGGAGGAGTCTCACAGCCACAGTATACTGACTGGATGTTTTCTGATTGGTTGATTTTTTTATACTATTGTTTAACTGTTTCTTTGCTGCTGGGAGGTTCATTAAAGAAGGATAAAGCAAATATAAAGCCTCCTGTCCTGCCATAACATCTGTTACTAGCTCCTCCCACTCACAGCAATAGAACCACCCACTCCCTATCAGACATTCTGTATTACTAGCTCCTCCCACTCACAGCAATAGAACCACCCACTCCCTATCAGACATTCTGTTACTGGCTCCTCCCACTCACAGCAATAGAACCACCCACTCCCTATCAGACAATCTCTGTACTTACTGACTCCTCCCACTCACAGCAATAGAACCACCCACTCCCTATCAGACATTCTGTTACTGGCTCCTCCCACTCACAGCAATAGAACCACCCACTCCCTATCAGACAATCTGTTACTGGCTCCTCCCACTCACAGCAATAGAACCACCCACTCCCTATCAGACATTCTGTGTTACTGGCTCCTCCCACTCACAGCAATAGAACCATCCACTCCCTATCAGACAATCTGTATTACTAGCTCCGCCCACTTACTACATTAGTGCAAGACATTGTTGCACTAGCTGCAATCAGGTCTTAAAATAAGAGATGAATAGCATTGTGGGTGATTCCTTTAACCACAGCGGAGCTCACTCCATGATTTTATCATTTCAATGTCAGTTAAGTAGTGCAGATTTACATTAAGGAAGGTATAATATCCTGTAAATATTAGGAAGCAATCCGTGTTATTGTATTCATAGGTGATGACCATGGAATTCCAATGGTATCGAACATCAAGATCCGTGAGGAGCAACGTATGACCACAACTAATCCTTGGATGCTACCTACCAACTTAGGATGGCCAGAAGAACATGTCTTCATTTCTACTCCATCATATAATTACACCTATCGAGACTACAAGAAGTTTTTCCAAGACATTGAGTTCGAAGATGGTTGGTATATGTGGGAAGACACAAAAGGTCTCCTGGAAGGCCTCCCACCACCTGGCGTAGAAGTGTATTGTATCTATGGAACGGGACATCCAACTGCTGAGACCTACTTTTATGGAGATGGTTTCCCCAATGAGCCGCCTCTTGAGATTCAGTATTCGGATGGGGATGACACTGTACACACTAGAAGCATGGAGTTGTGTAAACGTTGGCACACACAGCAGAAAGAGAAAGTCCATGTGTTTGAACTGAAAGGAATTGATCATCTTAATATAGTCTTCAGTAACAGGACATTGAGTCTTCTCAATGACATTCTGCTGGGGAATGATGTCATAGATTAAAAATACTGCACAATACCTGTTTGACCCACAGTTCAAATTACAAGCTATTCATTTGTGATTAAGTATAATTGAGCTGTGTATGTTTTTATTAGTGTATTACTTGTAAAGTTACTACATTTTTATTTGTGAAACAATTCTAAGCATCGAAAAAAGATAAATAATTTAGCATTGTTAAAAGTTCATAACAGTCAAGGGTGAACAACCATAAGTAAATAAGTATAGTGTGAAACATAGAAACATAGAATGTGACGGCAGATAAGAACCATTCGGCCCATCTAGTCTGCCCAATTTTCTAAATACTTTCATTAGTCCCTGGCTTTATCTTATAGTTAGGATAGCCTAATGCCTATCCCACACATGCTTAAACTCCTTTACTGTGTTAACCTCTACCACTTCAGCTGGAAGGCTATTCCATGCATCCACTACCCTCTCAATAAAGTAATACTTCCTGATATTATTTTTAAACCTTTGCCGATCTAATTTAAGACTATGTTCTCTTGGTAGTAGTTTTTGTTCTTTAAAAATATAGTCTCCTCCTTTACTGTGTTGATTCCCTTTTGTGTATTTAAATGTTTCTATCATATCCCCCCTGTCTCGTCTATCCTCCAAGCTATACATGTTAACAGGGCCGGACTGGCCCACCAGGATACCGTGAAATTTCCAAATGGACCATTGGCACCTGGGGCCGGGCAGACAGCTGGGTGTGCTGGCGGCCGCAGGTGAAGCTGTGCTGGCGGCTGCAGGGAGAGCTGTCCTGATGTCATATTCCGGCCCCGGTCTCATTAAGCTGCACGCTGGGGAGCAGAGACAGCACAGCTCCCTTCGCGGCCACCAGCACACCCAGCTGTCTGCCCTGCACAACCCACTGGCCGGCCATCCACAAGTAGCAATAATGTGTCAGTCTGTCATGGTGTGTGTCTGTCTGTCATGGTGTGTGTCTGTCTGTGTCACGGTCTTTGTGTGTGTGTGTCTGTGCCATGGTGTGTGTGTCTATCTGTCATGGTGTTTGTGTGTGTGTCATGGTATGTGTGTGTCTGTCATGGTGTGTATCTGTCTTTCATGGTGTGTGTGTGTCCCCGTGTCATGGTGTGTGTCTGTCTGTGTCACAGTGTCTGTGTCATGGTGTGTGTCTGCCTGTCTGTGTCATGGTGTGTGTCTGTATCATGGTGTGTGTGTGTGTCTGTGTCATGGTGTATGTGCGTGTCTGTCTCTCATGGGATGTGTGTCTGTCATGGTGTATGTGTGTGTCCGTGTATGTTTAAAAATAGTGTTTTTACTCACCTTTTTTCCCCCCCCACACCGTGCTGGTCTCCCCTCGACTGGCCAAGCTTGATGATCTCAGCCAATCCAATGCTTTGCCATAGGATTGGCTGCAAAACGCTACACCAATCAGCATCTCCTCATAGAGATGCATTGAATCAATGTATCTTTATGGGGAACGTTCAGCACCTACAGAGTGTGGAGGCCCTGAATGTAGGTGCACTGACACAGGAAGCACCTCTAGTGACCGTCTGAGTGACTGTCACTAGCAGTGTCACTTTGAAGCAAGGTAAACACTGCCTTTTCTCTGCAAAGTCAGTGTATACGTTGAAAAGCCTGTAGGGACATGCTATAGACACCAGAACCACCACATTAAGCTGTGTATGTGCGCCTGCTAGTGAGTGAGCTTGTTCTTTTATGTCAATGAGCTTATAAATATCAGTGAGATTGTTTGTCTATGAGGCCGTGTATCAATGAGCCTGTGTCTGCATGTGAGTATGCTTACTGTATAATTAAACGTTTTACTCTGAAAGGACCAATATTTTATATTAGAAAAGGCAATAAATATATTACTCAATCATCTGGGGTGGCAAGACATAGCCTTACATATTACATGCAACAATATATGGCGCAGTGACTTATGGGGCTGGCATAACATTTTTTTTCCAGGGCTGCTTTGTATCCCCGGTCCTGCATGTTAAGATCCTTTAACCTTTCCTTGCAAGTTTTATCCTGCAATCCATGAACCAGTTTAGTAGCCCTTCTCTGAACTCTCTTTAAAGTATCAATATCCTTCTGAAGATACGGTCTCCAGTACTGCGTACAATCAGTGGTGTATCCTGGTTTTGTGCTGCCCTAGGCAGGACAAAACTCAGGCGCCCCCAAGCCCCCCCCCAACCCTTCCACGCGCGCGCGACCCCCACCCATCCCTTCCCCCTGCCCCGCCTTCTAAATACACACACACACTCACTCACTGAAAGATACGCATACACTAGCTAACAGAAAAACAAACTCACTCACTAGCAGACACACACACACTCACTAACACACACACTCACAGGCAAACATACACACAGTCAGACACACACACACACAAACACACTCACTCACTAGCAGACACACTCACTCACTAGCAGACACACACACTCACTAGCAGACACTCACTAGCAGACACAAACACTCACTGACACACACACTCACAGGCAAACACACTAACAGTCAGACACACACACACTAACAGTCAGACACACACACACTCACTAACAGACAGACACACTCACTAACAGACACACACTCACTAACAGACACACACACTAACAGACACACTCACTAACAGACACATTCACACACACTAACAGACACACTCACTCACAGACACACACACACTAACAGACACACTCACACACACTAACAGACACACACACACACACACACTAACAGACACACTCACAGACACACTCACACACATGCACACACTAACAGACACACTCACACACACTAACAGACACACACACACTAACACACACACTAACAGACACACTCACACACACACTAACAGACACACACACTAACACACAGACTAACAGACACACTAACAGACACACACACTTACAGACACACTAACAGACACACACTAACACATTTATTTATTTTTTAACCCCCAAAGGTAAGGAGGCTGGAGGGGAGGGGGGGTTCCCTATCTCCCTTGGGGTCCAGTGGCTGCTGGGCGCTGGGCGGGCGGCTGGCGAGGGAGCTCTTCCTCTGAGCGGTCTGCTCAGATCCCTCGCGCGCCGCAGAGTGAGGCTGGGAGCTGGAAGATGACGTCATATTCCGGCACCCTGCCTCACTCTGCGGCGCGCGAGGGAGCTGAGCAGACTGCTCAGAGGAAGAGCTCCCTCTCCAGCCGCCCGCCCAGCGCCGCATGCCCGCTCGGCATGTCTGTTAGCCGCAAGGCTAACAAGGCATTTGCCCTGGGCATTTGGGGGGCGGCTTTTTTTGCCGCCCCCTGGAAAATGCCGCCCAAGGCAAATGCCTTGTTTGCCTCGCGGCTAAAAGCCCCTGAGTACAATACTCCAAGTGAGGTCTCACCGGTGTTCTGTACAATGGCATGAGCACTTCCCTCTTTCTACTGCTAATACCTCTCCCAAAACAACCAAGCATTCTGCTAGCATTTCCTGCTGCTCTATTACATTGTCTGCCTACCTTTAAGTCATCAGAAATAATCACCCCTAAATCCCTTTCCTCAGATGTTGAGGTTAGGACTCTATCAAATATTCCGTACTCTGCCCTTGGGTTTTTACGTCCAAGATGCATTATCTCGCACTTATCCACATTAAATGTCAGTTGCCACAACTCTGACCATGTTTCTAGTTGACCTAAATCATTAGCCATTTGGCTTATCCCTCCTGGAACATCAACCCTGTTACATATCTTGGTATCATCAGCAAAAAGACATACCTTAGCATCAAGACCTGCTGTAATATCACTAATAAAAATATTAAAGAGAATGGGTCCAAGTACAGATCCCTGACTTACCCCACTGGTGAAAAGTCCAAGCTTCGAATATATTCCATTAACTACAACCCTCTGTTGCCTGTCACTCAGCCACTGCCTTACCCATTCAACAATATTGGAATCCAAACTTAAAGATTGCAGTTTATTGATAAGCCTTCTATGTGCAACAGTGTCAAAAGCCTTACTGAAATCTAGGTAAGCAATGTCTACTGCAACACCCCGATCTATAATTTTAGTTACCCAATCAAAAAAATCAATAAGATTAGTTTGGCATAATCTCCCTGAAGTAAACCCATGTTGTCTCTGATCTTGAATGCATGTACAGCTAAGAGATTAGTTATAATGGGGTGCAGTATAACCAGCTTTATTCACAAGTAACGAGGGGAGATGTGAAACATTCTGCCTGCAGTTATTTGCCCAAGCAGGAAGATCACCAAATGAAAGCATCATTTCAGTGTAACTAAATAATAGCTATGGATTTTGGTTCATAAAATTATTACAAATATAAATTATGTTTATAAAAAAAAAGGGTATTTGTGCAGTTTGTGTGAAACTGTGGAAGAAGTACCCAAGTGAGCATTCTTCTAAATTACTCTTTTAATACCCACGTGAATGCGCCTATACATGGTATTTTAAAACATGACAGGAGGCTTCATATTTAGCCTAATCTCTCTTTACAAGCTCCACAGCAGCAAAGAAACACATAGAAAAAAGAACCAATCACAAGAGATTCGGATGTACATCAGGTATAATGACCTAAGCACCTCCTCTTTCTTTGCTGCTCCATCAAGCAGACAGGTCAGAGTATTACTCTCCTCCATTACTTTATGTTTCTATTGCCTCCTTTGAGGTTGTTTCTGTATTATATTTTTTGATATACTTTGCTGTTTGTTCTTGCTGTGCTTCTGTACTATGTGCAGCTGTGTTTTTTCTATGTTATTTATTGTGTTTTTACCTTACTTGGTTTCTGTCCTCTCCCCTCCTTGCTCTCACTTCTCTGGGGCTTACTTGGGTTGCATGTTTATGTTAAATTAGGCCATTTATATAAGCTGTTTATAGGATTTCACCCATAACCTTGGATTAACTATTAGAGCCTGGATTAGTGCTCTCTGTCAGGGCTGTGGCCTGCACTCAAGGGGTGAGCCCCAGTACTATATTTATACTACACTGTGATACTGTATGGAGACATGCTGCTACAGTCTCTGTTAACTGCTGGACAGGATTTCCATGACATACTGCTTAAAGGACTATCTCCCATAACCTTGAATTAACTGTTTGAGCACAGATTAGTGCTCTCTGTCAGGGTCATGGCCAGCACTTACGGGTTCATACTCTGTGCATCTGGGCTGAGCCCCCCACTATATGTGTGCTGTTGAGTGGAGGCATGCTGTTGTAGCCTCTGTTTACTGGGTGAGCCCCAGTCTATTTTATTTGGCCACTGTTAAGATTACAACCCTGCAGGAGTTTCTGTGAGCATTGCCCGCTACTATGGTAGTCTGGTCTGTTTGCCCTGCATCCTGAAATTGCCTACTAATTTGTGCCTTTTACAGGGGTATCTCATATCATGATAAATCTACCTATCTACTTTTTTGGGTGAGCCCTAATTCTGTGTCATACAATTTGCCACTATGGAATATTCCCGGGCTAACCCTATGGAATTTCAGGTCATGATACACACAACGGTGGCTGCATTCGTGGAGATAGCACTCTCAAATGTGCTGGCAGGAGGGCTGGTCCCCTCACCAGTATCGGCCACTACGGGGTGGACTTGTATTCCTGGGATGTCTCTGCTAAGGGGTCCCTCTATAATAGAAAGCGCCACTGGAATGGCGAAGACACTAGACCTCTACAGTTTAAGGACAATGCCTCGCCAAACGCAGTATGTCGACTCCAGCACCTGTCCAGACCACACAGTTAGACCCCTCCTCGGCTGAGTACTGCAACATTATCTGTCCATCATGGAACAAAGACACGCAGAGGCTCCGGGGTCTGACGACGACTGGGGTTCGGATCCACATATGGCTCCGCATTCATGTGTAGGTTTTTCTGGGTGAGCCCCAGGTAGCTGAGGGTGACGGTGCCTTGCACCCTTCTGACCAAGAAGACACGGAAGTGATCCTGAGTCTTACTAACCAATGGCTGTGTAACATAAAACATCCGTCACCCACGTTCGAGAGACGGGTCCCCTCTCGAACACCTGGCCAACTTTATGCACCTGTGGCTTTGCAGGCCTCTAGATAAAGATGTCCATAACCACTTGCAGCCGGACTGCCCATGCCCTTCACTACCAGACAGAGTGGCACAGACGCCTGTGTATGATCAGCGGATGATGACCTTCGTGGCTCTGGGTGGCCACGACGCCGCAAAGGAGTCAAGATAGGTTTCAGAGACACCCAAGACAGATTCTTGGACTCTATTGACCCCTCTCAAGGGTAAAATACCTGACGATGCCAGCACCATCCGGGAATGGGCTCATAATATTCGTGAATGGGCTCAAAGATGTTTCTGCTTCGCCATAAACACCAATGTTTGCCTCTCCTATGAGAAGCGCATAGAAGCACTCCTCCGTATTGACGGATAGTTGGCGGATCTGGCACCAAAACATTGGGACCCCCGGAACAAGCCACGCTCTTTCCTGAGGGAGCTTATTACACACGTTTATGTTCCCGCTTCCCTCATCAAGACCCAAACCTCCATGAGGAAAGTGTTACATGGTAACCTCCCTAGGGGGTGTTCTCCAGGACTGGTCGACAGCGGGGCCATGACGCCAACCACTTCGGGCCATCTGACCCCTGTACCTCACCATCGCAAGCTCGGTACCCAAAGTAGGTGCGAGACACCCTTCTGGTGCTCCAGATGATGGAACATGCAGATGCGCTAGATGCCGTTTTCCTCAGGTAGGCGTCTGTATGGTAGCATTGACTGTACATTCTACAAGGCCCACATGATATACCACTGCTTCTAGGTGGAAGGCATTCAAACTTAATAACCTTCTTCACATAGAGGACTGGCTTGCCAAATTGGATATGAAGACACATTCTGTCGGTCCTTTTCCACGCTCTTCATGACGTTCTCTATGTTTCCTGTGACGCGATCAACCTTGGCACTTCACCTGCCTCCTCAGCTCGGATCCTATGGGGCTTCATGGAACTACTGAAACCAGTGAACAATTACGTATGGGGAATAAGTTGCATTATTTACCTAGACGATATCCTTCTGTTTGGTACAGAGAATTCAAAACTGCGTCATCATTCGCGATTCTCTGCGGTCCGACTGGGTCCTCCATTCAGGCTACTTTCCCAGACCCGTTATGTTACTGGGACATGCAGCACTTCCTGGTAAGGTTTCCTCAGGTGAACCCCTATGACCAACCGGACTTCGTTCTGAAGTCGGATACCAGCTTGTGGGACTGCGGCAGTGGCGGATCCAGAGCCTGGTCTCGGGAGGGGCACTTGTAGTTTATTTAAAGAAATAATCCAGACACAAAAACTACTACAGCTCAGTGTAGTGGTTATGGTGTCAATAGTGCCTGGACCCCCTCCTAGAGTAAGTAGTCAAACCGTTTAAGAACAGTTTGATAACTTACCTGAGGTCTGCTGGGAAATGGGGCGGTAGTAGGGCATTGGAGCAGTGGTGTGTGTGAGTGGTGCAATGTGTAAGGGGTGCAGTGTGTGTGTGTGTGTGTGTGAGGGGAACAGTGTGTGAGCAGTGTGTGTGTGTGTGTGTGAAGGTAGTAGTGTGTGAGTAGGGGGGGCAGTGTATGTCAGGGATGCAGTGTATGTGTGGGACAGTATGTGTGTGTAACTGTTGCAGTGTGTGTGGGCAATGTGTGTGTATGGGGCGGCAGTGTATGGGGGCAGTGTGTGTGTATGGGGGGCAGTGTGTGTGTATGAAACACTTGTATGTGTGTATGAGGGCAGTATGTGTGTATTATGGGGGCAGTATGTGTGTGCATGGGGCAGTATGTGT
This sequence comes from Pelobates cultripes, assembly GCA_933207985.1. Lineage (NCBI taxonomy): Eukaryota > Metazoa > Chordata > Amphibia > Anura > Pelobatidae > Pelobates > Pelobates cultripes. The sequence goes on along the minus strand of OW240923.1, from coordinate 1,606,559 downwards.
ATGGGGGCAGCCATGTGTGTATGGAGGCAATATTGTATGGGGGCAGTATGTGTGTATGGGGGGCAGCATGGGGGGCAATATGCGTGTATGGGGGGGCAACATGTGTGTGTGTATGGGGGGCAGCATGGGGGGGCAGTATGTGTGTGTGTATGGGGGTATGGGGGCAGTATATGTGTGTGTATGGGGGCAGTATGTGTATGGGGGCAGTATGTGTGTGTGTGTGTATGGGGGCAGTATATTGTATGGCCGGGGGCAGTATGTGTGTATAGGGGCAGCATGGGGAACGTATCGTGTATGGGGTATGTGTGTATAGGGCAGCATAGGGGGCAGTATGTGTGTATAGGGGGGGGCAGCATGTGGGGGGCAGTATGTGTGTATGGGGGCAGCATGTGTGTATGGGGGGCAGTATGTGTATGGGGCAGTATGTGTGTATGGGGGGCAGCATGGGGGGCACTATGTGTGTATTGGGGGGCAGCATGGGGGCTATGTGTGTGTATGGGGGCAGTATGTGTGTATAGGGGGCAGCATGGGGGGCAGTATGTGTGTATGGGGGGGCAGCATGGGGCAGTGTGTATGGGGGGCAGCATGTGTATGGGGGCAGCATGGGGGGCAGTATGTGTGTATAGGGGGGGCATGGGGGGCAGTATGTGTGTATGGGGGTAGCATGTGTGTATGGGGGGAGCAGCATGGGGGCTGTGTGTATGGGGGGCAACATGTGCATAGGGGGCAGTAATGTGTGTATGGGGGGGCAGCATGGGGGCAGTATGTGTGTATGGGGGGGCAGCATGGGGGGGCAGTATGTGTGTATGGGGGGGCAGTATGGGGGCTATGTGTGTGTGTGTGTGTGGGGGGGCTTTTTTTAATAATATATATCTTTATTTATTTAATTTAAAAAAACAAATATTCTATGTCCCCCCTGCCTTCTTACCTTTATTGAGGAGTAGGGGGGACATATTTTGTTCCCTGGTGGTCCCAGTGGTGATTCCCTGGTGGTCCCAGTGGTTACAGTGAACTCTAGATAGTGAAGTTGATAGTGATAGTGAAGTTGCCGCGGCTCCAAATCTTGCGAGAGGAGGACCCGGAGGAGCTGCAGACTGAGCTCCCGGGTCCTCCCTCTCCCTCCCCTGCCGGCTGTCAGCACGGTGCCTGCGGACCGGGGAGGGAGATCTCTGATCTTCCTCCCCGGTCCGCAGGCACATTGCAGGGCTAGCACCTGCATGTGCTGGCAGGGGAGGGAGAGGGAGACCGGCGGATTTCTCGGGGGGGCAATCGCCCCGTTGCCCCACCCTGGATCCGCCAGTGGACTGCGGTAATACCTGCGAGAGCACACCCATGGAAAGCGTGTGCACAACTCAAGAATTCTGCCTTCACATTGAATACCTGGAATTCTTAGTGGGGTCCTTCACTATCTGCAGACTGGTAAAGGAGTTCTCCATTTGTTGCATCCTACTCCAGATGGACAGAGCATCGACAGTCAGGTATATCAATTGCCCGGACAGAGCCAGCTCCTGTCTCCTATCAGACATCATTAAAGGCATCTTCCATTTCTGCTTTCCTCGCAAGATCTCCCCGAGGGCGGACTAACTCCAGGGGGAGACACATCTCAACGCAGATTGGTTCTCCAACCTTTAGAGGGGCTGCCAGAATTCAGTGTTGTTCAATTGGCTGCCAGATCCAGAGTGCTCAATGGTGGTCACATTCCTGCCACCTGGGCCTTCCCACGGGGCATATGCTTTTCCCTCCTCCGCAATGATTGCGAGGATTCTCCATCACCTCTGTGTTCATAGAGTAACACTGCCTTGGCCATCCCGCTGTGACAGAGTCAACCTTGTTTCCCGTACCTTCAGGGACTGGCCAGTGAGGATCTCCTCCTCCTACATTCATACCCGACTCTTCTCATGGCCCCGAATGGGAAAAAACTTCTTCTATTCCTGGAGGGTAAGCTGACCCTGGTGGCCTGGACTCTTTCTGGGGTTCTTGGCAGATCGGCAGACTATCGCAGGCTGCTAGGGACCTCTTAGGAGACTCTTGGGCCCCAGGGATGCGATGCTGCCTCCCGGTCTGGTTGGTGTTTGGAATGGAACCTTGTTACATTATGTGGTGAGTTTAGACAGTTCAACAACTCATGCTCCGGTCTGGTGACTCACGATGGGCAAGGATCCTCTTGTGTACAAACTACCCAATGACATCCTGCTTATGGGATGTAGAGAACGTTCTCCGTTTGTCTACGGGACTGGGCATCTACTGACAGACTTTTATGATTGGTCTGGTGTTTTTTCGTCATGTATGGGATGTTTGGGCGTTCAACATGGATGTTTTTTCTTATTTCCCAACGGTCTATGTCTCTCGTTGCACTATTCGGATTCTTCATTAGTTTTCAATTCCTTTCACACCGTCAAAATTGCAATATATGAAGCCTACTGTCATGTTGTAAAATTGTAGAATATACTAGCTTTAGTGTACTAGTAATCTTAATTTTAGTAATGACAGGAGGCGAGTATTTTCACACCCTGTTTTGCTATCCCACCCTTTCTGTTTGCTTTCTTTATATCACTGGTCTAAGGTAGGTTGGGCTCTTAATGTTGTGTTTACATTGATGGTTTTATTTCCATTGGTTTGAATTGTCATTGGAGTTTTATGTGAGTGCTGTTCAGTTATCAGATTGTAGTTTACAAATTACTACTATGGAATAGGCATGTGCATGGGAACATTTTTCGGTTCGGTTCAGCTCGGCATTCCGAAATTCGGCACTTTGATACTTCGGAACTTCGGCAACTTCGGCACTTCAACACTTCGGAACTTTGGCACTTCGGAAATTCGGTAATTTCTGAACTTTGGGACCTCGGCAATTTGGCACTTCGGCAATTTGGCACTTCGGCACTTTGACGTAAATTGGTCTTTCAGCCAAATTTACTAATACTAAGTAAAGATTACTTAGTATTAGTAAATTATGCCCCTACTCGCTATACCACAAGTAGGGGCATCTCTAGTAAACAGTGAGCAGCCAGTAGCTGCTCACTGTTAAAAACAAAAAAAAAAAAGGTTCCCCCCTCCAGAGTCCCCACCCACGATGTGCGAGTGGCGGCTTTTAAACTAAAGGGAGGGCCTATTGCCCCCCCCCCCAGAGCGGCGGATGTGGGGGCCCTAAAGTAAAATAATGGGGGGGGACCTATTGTCCTCCCCTGGCCCCCACCCCTGAGCCCTAAATTAGCCCTAATGTCCTCCCCCCTGGCCCCCACCCCTGAGCGGTGGGTGGAGGCCTTAAATACTAATTAGGGGGGGACCTTATGTCCTCCCACTGGCCCCCACCCCTGAGCGGTGGGTGGGGGCCCTAAATAAAAAATTAACCCCCCCTCCCCAGGTGACCAGGGGTACCCAAACCCCTAGTCACCCCCCTCCCCAAAATAATTAACCCCTACCTACCCCCCTCACTCTAAAAATAGTGAAGGGGGACCATTAGCTAAGGACCTGTTAAAAAATAAAACTTACCATTTGATGTTTTCTTTCTTCTAAAAAGCCATAATAACCAATGCACTTAAAAAAAAAAAAAAAAACAACCGCAAAAAAAATGTATCCATCTTCACCTGACGAGGGCTCCGCGCAGAGTGAGCTCTGCAGGGCGGGGGAAGGATTATAAATCCTTGCCCCGCCCTGCAATTAAGCTCAGAGCACTCTAATTGGTGGGTTTAAGCCATCCAATCAGAGTGGTCTGACAGGTAAATGAAGAGACTGACAGGTAAGTCTCTACATTTACCTGTCACAGCACTCTGATTGGTTGGCTTGAAATCCACCAATCACAGTGCTCTATGTCATTTCACACAGCGTGGGAAAGTTCTTTGGAATTTTCCCACACTGTGTAATTTGACTCATAACACTCTGATTAGGGGGGTGACTAGAGGTTTGAGAACCCCTAGTCACCTGGGGAGGGGGGGGGTTAATTTTTTATTTAGGGCCCCCACCCGCCGCTCAGAGGTGGGGGCCAGGGGGAGGACATTAGGTCCCCCCCCCCAATTAGTATTTACGGCCCCCACCCATTGCTCAGGGGTGGTGGCCAGGGGGGAGGACATTAGGTCCCCCCTTTATTAGTATTTAGGGCCCCCACCCACTGCTCAGGAGTGGGGCCAGGGGGCAGGACATTAGGTCCCCCCTAATTAGTTTTTAGGGCCCCCACCCACCGCTCAGGGGTGGGGCCAGGGGGGAGGACATTAGGTCCCCCCTAATTAGTATTTAGGGCCCCCACCCACCGCTCAGGGGTGGGAGCCAGGGGGGAGGACATTAGGTCCCCACTAATTAGTATTTAGGGCCCCCACCCACCGCTCAGGGGGGAGGACATTAGGTCCCCCCCTAATTAGTATTTAGGGCCCCCACCCACCGCTCAGGGGTGGGGGCCAGGGGGGAGGACATTAGGTCCCCCTCTCATTCTAATTTAGGGCCCCCACCCACCGCTCAGGGGTGGGGGCCATGGGGGAGGACATTAGGTCCCCCCAATTGGTATTTAGGGCCCCCACCCACCGCTCAGGAGTGGGGGACAGGGGCAAGGACATTAGGTCCCCCCCCTAATTGGTATTTAGGGCACCCACTGCTCAGGAGTGGGGGCCAGAGGGGAGGATATTAGGTCCACCCCCTCTTTCTAATTTAGGGCCCCCACCTACTGCTCAGGGGTGGGGGCCAGGGGGGAGGACATTAGGTCCCCCCAATTGTTATTTAGGGCCCCCACCCACCGCTCAGGAGTGGGGACCAGGGGGGAGGACAATAGGTCCCCCCTTATTCTAATTTAGGGCCCCCACCCATCGCTCATGGGTGGGGGCCGGGGGGGGGAGGCAATAGGTCCCTCTTCAGGTTAGAAGCCCCCACTCACGCGGCATGGGGGGGGGACGTGTTGTTTTGTTTGTTTGTTTTTACAGTGAGCAGCCACAGGCATAATTTAATAATACTAAGTAATATTTACTTAGTATTGGTGAATTTGGCTGAAAGACCAATTTAGGTCTTTCAGCCTTTTAGTAGATAACTCCCTGATACCGTGGGAATTAGGGAGTTATCTACTTATTCATTCCTGTCATTCCATTGACAGGCTAAGTAAATTTTATATGAATGTATGTTACTTGATTGTTGTAAGTGTTGCAAATGCTTACAGCTGAATCCTGGCTATGTTTGTATACTTTTTATTTAAACTTGCATACAGTGTAACATTCTTCTTCTTCCACTGGCTATGTATATTAATACTTAGGCAATACTGTGCTTCGGAACTTCGGCACTTTGACACCTCGGAACTTCGGCAACTGCGGAACTTCAGAAATTCGGTAATTTCTGGACCTCGGCAATTCGGCTATTCGGCACTTCTGCTAGTCAGACATTGGGAAGTACCCAAATGTCAGAATTTCCTGAATACATATTCGGATCGAAACGAATTGCACATGTCTACTATGGAACGATCTATACTGTGTGTAACTTGGATTTCCACGTGTCTAAACCTGTCACACATTCTCTTTTCAGTTTGATTGATCCCTGAAGACGTTTTGGTTGTTTCCCTGGAGGTTTGCTCCTTCGGATGTTGGATTTAGGAGTTATTATTGTTGCTTGTTATATGTTTGCTTCTGCTTAATGTCACTTTTTGAAAGAGGAAGTGATTAGGTCATTACACCTCATGGACATCCTACTCACATATAATTGGTTCTTTTTTTCTATGTGTTTCTTTGCTCCTGTGGAGCTAGTAAAGAGAGATTCTGCAAAATACTCGCCTCCTGTCATTACTAAAATTGAGATTATTAATACACTAAAGCTAGTATAATCTTTAATTGCCTCCAATATGCAAAATTTGCAGCTTCTACAGTGACACTGCCAAGGAAATGTACAACTACTCCAGATCCCAATATAATGTTTTTGGCCCAAGAATGTTGCTAGAATAAATGTATGTTATAAAAATTATAAACAACTCCAACATAATATCTTGAATGAAAATATGTAAAATCATTAATACCCACAAGATGTCGCTAGAGCATCATTGCTTGAATATAAAAGTTATAAAAATTATACCGGAGGTTATCAATACTTTAATAATTGCAACATAATCTATGCCCACAAGATGGCATTAGACAATATGAATTACAGGGTTATCATAGTGCCAGGAATACAAAGCAGTATTCCTGGCACTATAGCTCCCTCTGCCCCAGCCTTCCATCCGGGTGAATAATGGATTAAAAACCCTTTATTTGTCTAATATGGTTCTTTTTTTCTATGTGTTTCAATGTCCTTCGGCGCTGGGTCCGGGCTCTGCCCGCTCTGCATTAGACCTCCCCAAAGGAAAGCATTGAATCAATGCTTTCCTATGGGGAAAAATCTGCCTCTGGAGGCAGGGCCGGTGCAAGAATTTTTGATTACACAGGTGAAGATGCATTTTGCCGCCCTCCTCCACCCAAAAAAATGCATCTTCACTTGTGTGTCATGTAACCCCCCTGTTCAATTTCTTACCCCCTTCAGTGTTATATGCTATTAGTCAAATATCTTACTCCCCTTTTCTCCTTTGTGTGTCTTATACCTGCTTTGCTGTGTTTTATCTTGTGTGTCTCTTACAACCCACTTGTGTATTTATTACTTACTCCAGCCCCTTTGTCTGTCTCTTTCTTCTCCTCAGCTCCTTTGTGTAGCTCTTTCTCCCCCTCAGCCCTTTAACATAGTTACATAGTTACATAGCTGAAAAGAGACTTGCGTCCATCAAGTTCAGCCTACCTCACATTTGTATTTTGCTGTTGGTCCAAAAGAAGGCAAAAAAACCCAGTTTGAAGCACAATTTCGCAACAAGCTAGGAAAAAAAATCCTTCTTGACCCCAGAATGGCAGTCAGATTTATCCTTGGATCAAGCAGTTATTACCCTACATTGAAAGAGTATATCCTTGAATATTCTGTTTTTGCAAGTATGCATCTAGTAGCTGTTTGAACATCTGTATGGACTCTGATAAAACCACTTCTTCAGGCAGAGAATTCCACATCCTGATTGTTCTTACAGTAAAAAAACCTTTCCTTTGCCTTAGACGAAATCTTCTTTCTTCCAGTCTAAACGCATGGCCTCGTGTCCTATGTAAAGTCCGGTTTGTGAATAGATTTCCACACAATGGTTTGTATTGGCCCCAAATATATTTGTATAATGTTATCATATCCCCTCTCAGACGACGTTTTTCTAAGCTAAATAGGTTTAAATTTGTTAACCTTTCTTCATAGCTTTTGTACATTTATTTCTCCCCACAGCCCTTCTGTGTGTCTATTTGTCCCCCCTCAGCCCCTGTGTGTCTCATTGCCCCCGTGTGTCTTTATCCTCACTCAGCCTCTCTGAGTTTCTCTTTGTGCCCCCCAGCATTCCTGTGCCTTTCAATGTCCCTTTCCCCCTAAACCTTTCATTGTCCCACCTCCCCTCTTGTGCCTTTCAATGTCCCCCACCTTTTATTGTCTCCCCTGAACCTTTTATTACCCCCCTGCTGTAACTCTTATTGTCCCTCCTTCCCCTCCTGTAACTCTTATTGCCCCCCTCTCCTCCTATAACTCTTATTGCCCCCCGCCCATCCTGTATCTCTTCTTGTCCCCTCTCACTACTGTAACTCTTATTGTCCCCCCTCCTGTAACGCTTATTGCCCCCCTCCCGGTCCTGTATCTCTTCTTTTCCCTTTACTACTGTAACTCTTCTTGTCCCCCCTCCTGTAACTCTTATTGTCCTTACCTACTGTAACTATTTTTGTTCCTCCCCTCGCCTCCTGTAACTCTTATTGTCCCCCCCTACTGTAACTCTTATTGTCCCCCCCTACTGTAACTCTTTTTGTTCCTCCCCTCCTATAACTCTTATTGTCCCTCTCCCCTCTGTAACTCTTATTGTCCCTCTCCCCTCTTGTAACTCTTATTCCCCCCCTCCCATAACTCTTCTTGCCCCCCCTCCTGTAACTTTTATTGTCCCCTACTGCCCTCCTACCTTTCATTGTGCCCCCTTCTTCTCTCTCCATGTAGCATGGTTGAGCGGGCAGTACGTGGTGGAGGATCCTGTTTCCTGACCCAGTCTGACAGGAAGCAGTTTATTGCATCTCCTGTCAGACTGGGTAGACCGCGGCCACTATACATGCAATGACTATGCAGCTCTCCTTCTACCGGTCAACCGAGGATCGCCCTAACCCCCTGGGCTGGTGTGCCCTAAGGCATGGGCGTCCGTGGGGGGGTAAGAGGGAGCACTTGCCCCCCCTGGATTTCTGTACTTGCCCTTTAACCCCTTAAGGACACATGACATGTGTGACATGTCATGATTCCCTTTTATTCCAGAAGTTTGGTCCTTAAGGGGTTAAAGGGCAGACTGAGCAGTTGGGGTCCACCGCTTGGCTCACACACCATGTGTGCGAGCTATGCAGCCTCACAGGGCGCCACAGCAACAAGGGCGGCTGCACAAGGCTCGCACACGCAGGGGCTGGCAATGCTGAATTTGCAAAGCCAACCCAAAGTCGTAGGGAGTGGGTGGAGCTAAATGACAGCGGGGGCGGGGTTAAATACAGCCGGAACCCGCTGCCCTTACTGATGCAGACTGACCTGCTTCCCCAACTACAACAGAGTAGGAACTGCACTGCCTCCACTCCTTCTCTTCCAGCCCACTAAGGAAAAATGTAAGTGTGTGTGTGGCAGATCAGAACACAGAGTGTTAGGGGGGCAGAACAGGACACATGGGGGTGCTGGGGGGGGCAGTACTGGACACATGGGGGTGCTGTGGAGGGGCAGTACCAGACACATGGGGGTGCTGGGGGTGCAGAACAGGACACATGGAGGTGCTGGGGGGAGCAGAACAAGACACATGGGAGTGCTGGGGGGCAGTATAGGACCCATGGAAGTTCTGGTGGGGCAGAATAGGACACATGGGTGTGCTGGGGGCAGAATAGGACCCATGGAGGAGCTGGGGGAGGCAGAATAGGACCCATGGAGGTTCTGATGGAGCATAATAGGACACATGGGGGTGCTGGGGGCAGAATAGGACACATGGAGGGGATGGGGGGCAGAACAGGAAACACGGAGGGGCTGGGGGCAGAATAGGACACATGGAGGTGCTGGGGGGGGGGCAGAACAGGACACATGGAGAGGCTCCGGGGGGGGGAGGGGAGCTGTGCAGGAACACATGGGGGTGCTGGGGGGCAGAATAGGACCAATGCATCTTCGTCTAAGTAGTCAAAAATTGTTGTAGGATAAAAATGGTCATGCGTTTAGAAAAAAAATGCACAAAGCAAGTTGAACATCAGTGTTTGTATCTGTATGTGTATTTACATGTGTGGCAGTGTTTGTATCTGTGTATCTAGAGGTGTGTCAGTGTTTGCTTCTGTGTGTCTCTGTATCTACATGTGTGTCAGTGTTTGTATCTGTGAGTCTGTGCATCTGTGGCAGTGTTTGTATATGTGTGTCTGAATCTGCATGTGTATCAGTGTGTGTCTGTATCTAGATGTGTGGCAGCGTTTGCTTCAGTGTGTGTCTCTATCTAGATGTGTGTCAGTGTTTGTACCTGAGTTTGTACATGTGCATCTGTTTTTTTATGTCTGTGCATCGGTATGTGTGTCAGTGTGTGTATCAAATCAGAAAATGGCAACTTGATTCTTCTAATAACCTTTTGCATCAGGTTTCTCAACTCTGTGCATGCCTGCACTTTATATAAAAATGACTGTACGCCTCCCCTTCATGATATTGTCAAAAAGGGGCAAAGCATGGATGTAATTACAATTATGACCCCTCTCCGAATACCCCTATGCGGATGCCCATGCCCTAAGGCGGCCACTTGTGCTGCCTTATGGAAGCGCCGACCCTGGCTGGAGGTCCTCATGCAAAGGTCCATTTCAAACCAAGAAGCGCTCTAATGGCTATCTGGTAGACAGCCACTGTGGGCAGACTTAGTGCTTCAATGTAAACATGGAACTCTCTGTTACTGCAATGTTTAACATTGCAGCACTAAGTGCAAAAGGGACACTGCACCCAGACCACTTCAATTAGCTGAAGTGGTCTGGGTGCCTACAGTGTCCCTTTAATTTCATAACTGGATGCAACATTAACTATACCCACAAGATGATACTGCCTGAATGCTTTAGGTCAGGGGTCAGCAACCTATGGCACTTGTGCGATGCATGGCACTCCAGTTGCCTTTGCACAGCACCCAAGGCTGCTAAAGACAAACAGGCTCCGGCCCATCAGGAGTCCCAATGAGAGTTCAGCAATCTGTGAGTGCAAAGTGAGCGGTGATTGCAGGTGGTGAGGGATAATTCTCAAATTGTGCATTGCAGCTCTTAGACAATGTGATCTCAGTTAATTTCCTCCCCGCTCTTGTGAATTGGAATAGAGCAGGCTGAGCAGCTATCGCAGCTCCAGTCCTTGACCTGTACATGACCAGCCTGGTCCCCACTGGAACCGAGGGATGCCAACCACGCTGCTAGATATTCACAGTGCCGCAGAATAAGCCTCCCCCTCATACAGATAATACAAACAGCCCACACAAAAACACACACAGTTCCCACAAGCACAACGCCACTGACAATCCACATACACACAACCCCACAAGCAGCCTCTCACATGCAATACACAACATATACACACAATGTGACATAAGATCCACACACAATTTACAGTCCATATTCATAGCTATCATACACAATACCACAAACTACTCATATACATATACAATATAACAGCCCACATGCTCACAAACACAACGTTACAAATTGCAGCACCCATAAATAACATACACACCTCAATAAAAAAAAAATAGGACCGTTAAGATTAGATCTTGTTTTGGCATAGTCCTACTAAAAGTTTTCCTACTCCTGCTGTTATTAGAATTTAAATTCACCCTCATTTTAATTATGTATTTAGAAATATACAACAAAACATTTCACCACCTTTTGTCAAGTGCTCGGCGAATGTAACATAAAAAAATCAATTTAACTTATAATGAACAGCTTCCCAGGAAAACCTACCCAGATGGTTACCACAAGAGCAGAATATGTATGTAGAAAGAAAAATAGGGATGCAGCTGTATAATCTAAAAAGAATATTTAAACAAAACATATTGTGATATTGCTACAAATAAAAAGGTGACACGATTATTCGATTGCACTCAAACATATGTAGTTTAACCCCTTAAGGACACATGACATGTGTGACATGTCATGATTCCCTTTTATTCCAGACGTTTGGTCCTTAAGGGGTTAAGAACGCCTTCAGGGTGCCTTCCCTGATGGTGATGGGGGGGCTATACCGACCTCTTCACTGTCACTGTTGTTTAAATCCAGGAACTTAGAGAAGTCAGGAATCCATTTAAGAATAAAAACATTTATTATAAAAAAAACAAATAATATAAAATGAAATTTATTCAAACAAAATATATCATTGAGCCCAGGTCTTACGCGTTTCTTTCAGAACTTCCTCAGGGTCCTCAAATTATTAAAAGCAAATACAATCAAAGATATCAAAATACAGTAAAAAAAACAACAACAAAAAAACGCCTGAATTCCAAACTCTCCTAATTCCCATTATAAAGGAGCAGTCCCTTTCGTTCATTGGTGGTGAAGTGGGTGTCCTCCTTGGTAATGACCAAATGAACAGCTGGGAGAACAATGATGTATATGATAATGATGTATAATGATAAAGTGTCCCTCCTCATCCCATCCATATAGGTATGGGGTCAAATTCCAGGGGTGAAGTCTGGTACCCTACCATTTTAAAGCTTGCACCAGCTTCAGCTTGTCAATGCCATGGCCACACAGGGTCAAATACTCAGCAGCCCCAGTCTATCCAAGCAATAAGGGGGAGGGGGCAAAGAAGTGCGCAGGAAGGGAGGGAGGCTAAAAAGGGCACAGGAAGGGAGGGGGTAAATGAAGGACACAGGAGAGGAGGGAGGCTAAAGAGGGCATAGGGCAGGAGGGGGCAATAGAAGGGCACAGGAGGAGGCAAAAGAAGGGTGCAGGGTAAAAAAAAGGGCACAGGAGAGGAGGTGGTAAAAGAAGTGCAAAAGAGGGGAAGAGGCTAAAGAGGGCATGGAACGGGACTGCACAACAGGGGAGGGGACAAATATGAGCACAGGAGGGGATGGAAAAAACAAGTGCACAGGGGGCATAAGAAGGGCACAGGAGGGGAGGGGGCCCAAAGATGCACACAGAGGGGCTTGGGAAGTGGGAAAGAGTCACACGAAGGAGTTGGGGGGGACAAAGAAGCACACAGAAGGGCTGGGGTGGAAGATACACACAAAGGGATTGGGGGACATACAGATGCCTGCTGGAGGAAGAAAGAGGCCAGCCAGCCACACCTGCCAGTCACAGCCAGCCGCCACAGCAGTCTGATATGCTTTCACAGCAACCAGCCAGCAACAGTAATTAAGCTGTTTAAACATCTGTACAGACTCTGATAAAACCCCCTCAGAGAATTACACATCCTTATTGTTCTTACTGTAAAAAAAAAAAAAAAAACCCTTTCATTTGCCTTAGACTAAATCTTTTTTCTTCTAGTCTAAATGCATGACCTCGTTTCCTATGTAAAGTCCAGTTTGTGAATAGATTTCCACACAATGGTTTGTATTGGTCCCGGATATATTTGTATAATGTTATCATATCCCCTCTGAGGTGACGTTTTTCTAAACTAAATAGGTTTAAATTTGTTAGCCTTTCTTCATAGCTGCTATGTTCCATTCCTTTTATTAATTTTGTAGCCCGTCTCTGCACTTTTTCTAGTGCCATAATATCCTTCTTTAGAACAGATGCCCTAAATTGCATAGCATATTCAAGCTGTGGTCTTACCAGCGATTTATAAAGAGGCAAAATGATATTCTCATCCCGAGAATTTATGCCCCTATTTATACATGGCAAAACCTTACTGGCCTTAGCAACTGCAGATTGACATTGCATATTGCTGCCTAATTTGTTGTCTATAACAATTCCCAAATCCTTCTCGTGTGTTGTCATCCCTAATTCGCTTCCATTAACCCCTTAAGGACACCGCTTCAGAAGCTTGTCTTACGCTTAAGGACAAAGACCATTTTTGCATTTTGTTGCTGTTTGTATTCAAACGCAATTTGCATCGCTTTTTAGAGGGCAGACAGGGCTTTAATTTGATGTCACATATACATAGATACATTCTCATTAATTATATAAAAATGCCCCAAATTTTTTTTTAAAAAACAAATAATTTTTTTTCATAGTTTTGGAAATAATAGCGTGTGCATAATATGTCCAGCTTAGAAAAAGTAAATTAAAATAAATTCATTTACGTGTCTTGATTTATAGAGTACATAATATGTGTAGGATTTCAGCTTATTTTGAAAGTTACAGGTCACAAAATACAAGGACTAAAATAAAATTTCAATTTGCAACAATTTTAGAAGTTGGTATATTTGTCTTGTAGGTTTAGTAGCCATCACAGAAAACAAAATTGCCACACAAAGTATATATTTATATAAAGTAGACATCACAGGCTATTTACCTAAGGTTATTTTGACACTTGTTACAAAGCCATTTCATCGCCAATCTCTGCTAAATATTGGAGTAATATTGTGTTTTTTTCTCTATTTTGGCATATACACATATAACAAGGTTTTTGTAATGTGTATTTCGTAAAGCTGGTGTGTGCTGTTCCTGTACAGAAACCCATATTGTGTTCAGCTACATCTTCTGAGTATAACGATACCCCCATTGTATGCCTTTGGCACTTTTCTGTAAAGCTACAATGCCATATAAGAGACCAGGCTATTTCAGTTTCTATAGTTAGAATTTTTTAACATGACAGGAGGCTTCATATTTGCTTAAGTCTCTCTTTACTAGAACTCCACAGCAGCAAAAAAACACAGAGAGTAAACACCAATCAGAAAACAGCAAGGAGACCATATAACTCCCTTCTTTGTGGGGAGTTTTGATCCTTTCCACTATATTTATTTATATCCTCTGGGGTTACCTCCCCCCCCCCGTTTCTGTCCCCCTTTTTGTTTCTCTTCACTTGGTTGCCCGCTTCTCCGATCACGCAGGTATTGTGCCGCTCGGGGGTTTCAGGAGGCCGGCCTGTTCTGCCTCCTACGATCGCCCCGAGCCCCGGGACTGCGGAGTACGTCTCCAGTGGTCCCGTGTTATGCTTCCTCCTTCAGTCGCGGGGTGCTCGCGATCGACCGCTCTACCCGCCGACCGGAGCTTCTACACGTGGCCGCCTTGATCCGTGGACCACGTGTGTGTCCACCGGGTTGAGGAGGGAGCGCTAAGGCACGCCCCGTTGTCCCCCCGTTAGACTGATTCTGGGATACAGTTCGCTTTCTACTTTTCCCCAAGGGGGAAACTAAGACTAATAGAGACCGTGGACTGGGGCCTACCTTCTCTCTGGCGGTCTGGGATCAGCCCCTGCATTGAACCCTCCTGGTTAACTCAGCACACATATGGGTTATACAGGAGGTGTCATATATGAAACTTACATGAAGATTTAACACAAGGGCCCCAGGATATATATTTGCAAATTAAGGAGTGCTCCCCTACAGTGACCCTTTATGCTACTTTATACATCCTTATAAGTGACCTGGCCTGCTTTGTCTTTGCCCCTCTGACTGGTCTGCTTTGTCTGTGCCCTACGATTGGCCTGCTTTACCTGTGCCCAAAAATTCGGCCTGCTCTGTCTGTGCCCTCTGACTGGCCTGCCCTGACAGTGCCCTATTGATAAGCCGGTGCTGGTCCGTGCCTAATCCTTCCCAGCCGCAGGCCTAGGGAATTATACGGGAGAAATTTATTCTGGGGGACCACCCCGACATCACTATAGACACTAAGATTTGTCTCCATATACGTTGTTCCCATAATAGCTGGGGTAGCACCTGTCATTTCTACCCCCAGGGTCACGCTACAATAAGAGTATGGACGTTCCAAGCCAGGATAACCTGCAGGATACGATCAACGCGGCCGTTGCCGCTTCCGTGGAGAAAGCGCTCTCACGTGCACTGTCCCGTTCATCCCAAGATAGGGATATAACGGAGAATCAGCACACTCTGATGGAGTCCGGCCGTGAATCACTGGACAGAGACCAGAAACGCACATCTAAGCACTACTGGAAGGGTGAAGGCCCTGAGCCAAGTACCCGGAAGGGTAAGACTCCTGTGAAGCGACCCAGGCAGACAACCGCCTCATCACCGGCACGCCCAAGATACTCCCCCGAAGAGGAGGAAGAATGCTGGATGAATGGCGGGCAGATTAATCCCCCTCGGAGGACGAAGGCGGGTGGGGTGAGGAAGACCCGGAGGAGTTGGCGTACCAACAGGGCACCGGTGAAACCGCTTTACAACACCTACACTCCTCCTTTGGGGAGGACGTATTCTTGGACGCAACGGGCGAACCCCTATTCGACCCACGCACCATCCGGCACCCCAGGTCTCCTGAGTGGTCCCTACCCGAACATCCATTATTCCAGTTCGTCCATTATTGGGTTCGCAGACCCCTCGATTGGGCAGTTCGGAAGAGATTGAGGGCTGAGTGCCCCAGACCCACCTTATCAGACAAGGTCGCTATGATGCCCGAATTCGACCCGATGGTCTCCACCTATCTGACCTGAACCGGTCGCGATCCCAAGAAAGGGATTGAACGCAGCCTCTGCCTTGCACAAGATAAAGTGCTTGACATGTTGGTGCCACTGGCCCGGATCCTTACAATGGCGGACAAGGCTGTCTCACAGGGCTCGGGATATTGGTTCATTTGCCTAGACCTGAAGGACTCATATCTATCCGTTCCGGTGGAATCCAGATGTCGACGATTTCTACGCTTTGTGTGGAAAGGGAGGCCATTCCATGTTTTCTCCAGACACTTGAGGGATGCCAGTGATTAACGGCTACATCGACCGATCTTCCTCAAAGTGGCGCAACGGAGGGGCCCATTCACGGTGGATCTGTTCACTTCCAGAATGAACTTCCAGGTTTCTAATTACTTCAGCTGGCTCCCGGATCTGACGTGCGCAGCAGTTTCCTTCAGGACTGGCCATCACAGGGAGCCTATGCATTTCCACCATTCACTATGATCTCCAGGGTCCTACTCCAATTATGGCGTCAACAGGTATCTTTGGCAAGGCCAGGCTTGGTTCCCAGAATTGATGGACCTGTCATGTCGGGACCCGCTTCTCCTCCCGTCCCCACAAATTCTACTCTCGAGGGAACGATTCACGAGGCAACCATCACCCCCTCGTACTGGAAGGCCACTTCCACTTAGTGGCTTGGACTCTTTCGGGGTACCTGGAATGTCAATGAGCTATCAGGATCAGCTAGAAGCCTCCTCTGGGACTCCTGGGCCCGAGGAACGAGGAGATGTTATCTGTCCGCCTGGAACATGTAGTGTCGTTGGTGCATGGAACAGATTACCGATCCCTTTACAGTGCTGTATCCAGTGTACTGAATTTCCTCTCTCATCTCTTCGATCAAGGGAGGTCGTATTGTTCAGTTAACTTTGCCAGATCGGCCATTTCATCGGCTCATGTTCCCCTTCAGGGGACACCCATTGGACAAGACCCCTTGGTTTGTAGACTATTGAGAGGAATCAGGATGTCACGTCCACCGGCTCCTAAATATACATCACTCTGGGATGTACACCGAGTTTTAGATCTCATTCAGGTGTGGCCGGAGAATCAGGATCTTTCCCTACGACAGTTGTCGGCCAAGTTTGCACTTCTTTTGTGCCTCGTATCGTTTCGTCGGGTCTCCGACGTCCGGGCTTTTGATGTTAACGCGTTCACCTTTTCCCCAGATGGGGTGACCTTTTCGGTGTCAAGATGTACCAAGTCAGACTCCAGTGCCATTTTCTATCCATTTTTTCGAGAAGCTCCTAAGCTCTGTGTGGTTTCTACTCTGTCTCGCTTTGTGACAGTTACTACCCCGCTTCGAGATTCCCAATCGGGACAACTGTTGATATCTTATGTACGTCCACATAAACCAGTTTCTACTATTACTTTGGCTCGTTGGATCAGATGGCTATTGTCGTTGGCTGGCGTGGATTCCTCATTTGGTGCTAACTCGGTAAAGGACACGGGGGGCGTCAGGAGCCCTAGTAGCGGGTGCTTCCCTTACTGATATTCTATGTTCAGCAGACTGGTCTCGAGAAGACACCTTTCGATGGTTTTATTTCAGACCAACGTACATGCATCTTTTGCCCTACTGGCTGAGCGTTAAAACAGCAAATATTCGCCTCCTGTCATGTTATAAAATTGTAGATTATGCTAGCTTTAGTGTACCTATAATCTTAATTTTATTAATGACAGGACCCCCTTTCCCACCCTTTTGTTCCTGACCCTTGTTTGCATTCATTATCTTGTATGTTGAGTATTAATAAAGAGATATGTCTCTGGTCAGTTATTCATTATAGTTATTTATTCCTGTATATTTTATTACTGCCTAGGGCGGGACCTGTAGATTTGGTGGTGTTCACTATAATTGACACTGGGTGGCTGCATGCTTTTATACGTACATTTCATTAGCTAATCACAATTTTTGATTCTGTTTATCTTGTTTCAGTGTAAAGTTTCCAGGATGAGATCAAGTTCAGGTTTTCAATTCGGTTGAAGAATTCTATGAGAGTCGTTATTTCTGTCAGAGACGGGCTGTTAGTGTTATGTTATGTTTTCTGACTGTGTTTGTTATCGCAGCTTGAAAGAGGAAATGGAATGTTGAGAAGGGAGTTATATGGTCTCCTTACTGTTTTCTGATTGGTTGTTTACTCTCTGTGTTTCTGTGCTGCTGTGGAGTTCTAGTAAAGAGAGACTTAAGCAAATATTCGCCTCCTGTCATTAATAAAATTAAGCTTATAGGTACACTGAAGCTAGCATAATCTACAATTTTTGTAGATGGATCTGACGGTCTAATTTTATGGTATTATAGCAGTGTGACTGTTCAAATAACCCCACAGAGGGCTTTCATTTGATAAAGCAGACACCCCAGGGTATCTTATATGGGGTATATTGTGCCTTAACTTGTCACCATTTTTTCACCAATTTATGTAAATGTTTGTGGTGGGGGGGAATGGCATTTTTACATATATGTTACATTTTTGCTGAGTATTTCTTACACTTAATATCTACCACTGTCGTAAAAATCCCCAAATTATACTCAGTTACACCTTCTAAGTAAAACAATATGCCCAATGTATGACCTAGACACTATTTTGTGAAGTTACAGTGCTGTAAAAGAGATGTGACAATTTCAGGTTTTTAAGTGTGAATTTTCATGGAGGGTTTTGATGCGTCCATGTCCCATTTTGGAGCACTTGAGCAGGCTACATATTACAACTACACCGTAAAAGCATACTGTAGCGGAGCTGCAATATTAAATCCCAATATCTCCGCTGGTACAGAAAATAATCCAAGTGAAGCGCTGGAAATGAAGACAATATCCCAAATCCCACAGTAATCGGACGAAACACAGTTCTGGGAGTCAACTGATGATTTTATTCACAGCTCCAGTATTTATGTGGTTCCCCATGCAAGTGGTTTCCTTAATCCCTTTACAGGGGTTATACAGTAGAGGACTACATGGGAAACTGAATATACAGGACATTTCTCCCACCATGCACTACTGTACGAGAGGGACACTCCCCCTAGAATATCTTGTTAAGTGGATTATCCCTCTGTATAGCAGAACTGGCTTTTTACACAAAAATCCATAACTTTAACATTATTCCTGCTATTATACCGAATGACCGTTCGGTAGATAGCTGGGGTCTGAGCGCACACTTTAGGAAAGTACCGCTCAGATCCCAGCATAAATAACCGAACACCGCACGAAACACACTTTAATATACATTCATCTTAAAAATACCGAATACATAATTGAGAACAAAATACAGAAAGACCGGTGCTCCCGAACGGCTTGGAAGTATAGCGGTGTTCGCGCCGTCGAGTAGCCGATTTTAGTTCCAGGCACTCGATAACCAAGCACCGCTGGACACAAGGAAGATCCAAGATGGCTGCCGCCTCGTGGTCGGTAGCCGAACGACGGCCACCCGGGAAATCAATTAACCGCCGATTGCTACAATGTTGCAACCGGTTAATGGGAGCCACACAACCCCCTGTGTGTGGGCTCCCATTCGGTACTTTATTCGTTTCACGAACAGTGTGGAAAGTCACTGTTCGTGAAACTGCCAAATGAATGCTAGTGGCTTTTGGCTGCTAGCATACGAATGCTCTCTATTACAGGTATACATGGATACATACATTAACAGAATAGAACCTGCTTTTCTAAGACAACCTTTAGACCTATGACAATATAATCTATAGTGGCTAGGTTTGCCACACATACCATTTCTTAAAGAAGACATCCCAGGGTATTTGAAAAGGCATATTTTGAACCTTAGCCTGGGATCATTTTTCCGCTAGCTTGTACCAAGTGTAGTGGTAATAGACCCTGTTCCAAATTATTATGCAAATTCTATTTAAGTGTCACAAAGATGAAATATTTAGTTTTTCAGTTTAACTCATGGATGGCATTGTGTCTCAGGGCTCTTTTGGTGACTGAAAACAATCTCGGTCACCTGTGATAATTAGATTGCCAGGTGAGCCCAATTTAAGGAAAAACTACTAAAGGAGGGTGTTCCACATTATTAAGCAGAGCACCATTTTCATGCAATATGGGGAAGAAAAAGGATCTCTCTGCTGCTGAAAAGAGTGAAATAG
Organism: Pelobates cultripes; assembly: GCA_933207985.1. Taxonomy (NCBI): domain Eukaryota; kingdom Metazoa; phylum Chordata; class Amphibia; order Anura; family Pelobatidae; genus Pelobates; species Pelobates cultripes. The sequence goes on along the minus strand of OW240923.1, from coordinate 1,586,903 downwards.
TTCAATGCCTTGGACGAGGTATGAAAACATTAGATATTTCACGTAAACTTAAGCGTGATCATCGCACTATTAAGAGATTTGTGGCTGATTCAGAGCACAGACGGGTTCGTGCACATAAAGGCACATTGAGGAAGATTTCTGCCAGATCCATGCATCGGATCAAGAGAGCAGCTGCTAAAATACCATAACATAGCAGCAAACAGATATTTGAAGCTGCTGGTGCCTCTGGAGTCCCACGGACATCAAGGTGTAGAGTCCTCCAGAGTCTTGCAACTGTGCATTAACTTTCTATTCGGCCACCACTAACCAATTCTCACAAACAGAAATGGCTGCATTGGGCAGAAAAATACATGAAGACTAATTTTCAAACAGTCCTGTTCACTGATGAGTGCCGTGCAATCCTGGATGGTGCAGATGAATGGAGTAGTGGATGGTTGGTGGACGGCCACTGTGTTTCAACAAGCCTGTGACATCAGCAAGGTGGTGGTGAAGTCATGTTTTGGGCCGGAATCATGGAAAGAGAGCTAGTCGGCCCCTTTAGGGTCCCCGAAGGTGTAAAGATGACCTCTGCAAAGTATGTGGAGTTAGTGACCACTTTCTTCCCTGGTACAGAAGGAAGAACTATGTTTTCCGTAATAAAATCATCTTCATGCATGACAATGCACCATCTCATGCTGCAAAGAATACCTCTGCATCAATGGCTGCTATGGGGATAAAAGGAGAGAAAGTCATGGTGTGGCCTCCATCCTCCCCTGACCTCAATCCTATTGAGAACCTTTGGAGCATCCTCAAGCAAAAGATCTATGAGGGTGGGAGGCAGTTTACATCCAAACAGCAGCTCAGGCTATTCTGACATCTTGCAAACAAATTCAAGCAGAAACTGTCCAAAAATTCACAAGTTCAATGGATGCAAGACTTGTGAAGCTGCTATCAAATAAGGGGTCCTATGTTAAAATGTAATGGTACCTGTTAAAATGTTTAAAAAGTACTTACCGCTTTCTAACACTCACTGACACATACACCTACATATGCCACTAGCTTAACGGAGAGTAAGTGTCTACCTTTAGCCTTTAGCCCATGTTTAGCCTGAATGCAACTGCTACTACATGCATGTTTAGCAAAGCTACGTTAATACAAACTACTACTGAAACTGTGTACTCACATTATAATACAAAACAGCGATGTTTAATATGTTACGCAATGTATTGCTTTGTCTCTGCTTACAACTGCAAACCTTATCTTAAAAATTGTGCAATTCTTCTCATACACCCCACTGTTACAATTGTTTAACACCTTAAGGACCAAACTTCTGGAATAAAAGGGAATCATGACATGTCACTCATGTCATGTGTCCTCAAGGGGTTAATCAAATGAGCAAGTGGATTGCCGTTGGGGGTACCACATGCATTTAGGTAACGTCCGTATGCACAGCAAAAAAAAAAAAGTTTAAAAAGTTAAAATGTTGTTATAAGTTTGATTGAAATAGCTTTTGATTTCAGTAAATATGCTGCAAACACAACAAATGACAATTTTCAGTTCTTTACAACCTATAAAGTGTTTTGAAACTTACTGTGTGTAATAATTTGGAACAGCGCATTGTAAGTTTATGTTTAAAAAAAAATACTGTCATCATTAGGAGGTTTGTTCAATACAATTTGAATTGTACTCTTAATAGTTGATAACATGAGAATTATGCTGACTGTCATTTACATCAATTATTTAGGTACATGAGAAAAATATAATTTGCAGAATAATTTGGAACAAGGTGTAAGCATTTTTTCTGCCTTTTTGACACACAAAGTGAGTTTGCGCAGTACATTTTGCAAATCTTATATGTGCTACGACTGTATAATACTTCATATGTTGCTCAGCTATGTCGAGTACTGAGTACAGCAATACCCCCGTATGTACCTTTGCCAGGTATATGTGGATGTTGAAGGGGCGCATTTGAGACGCAGCCATTCAGTTTTTTTCTAACTTTGAAGTTTTACGCTGTGTCCATGTTCCAATTTGGAGTAGTTTAGCTGGCTGGTTATTGAAACTTCCCCACAAACACATACTATTTATTAAATAATACACCCTGGGGTAATTCAAAAGGCATATTTTGAACCTTGGCGTGGGATCATTTTCTCTCTAGTTTGTTCCAGGTGTAGTGGTAATGAGCATTTTTAAATGTATTTTTTTACTTTTTTAAAACTTTTGTTTTTGCTTATTAATTTTTTTAACCCCTTAAGGACTGGACTGTTTTTGCGATGTTGTACATTTGCGACCAGGCATATTTTTACACTTTTGTGGTGTTTGTGTTTGGCTGTAATTTTCCGCTTTCTCATTTACTGTTCCCATACAAATTATATATTGTCTTTTTCAGGACAAAAGGGGCTTTCTTTACATACCATTATTTATATAATCTCATGTATTTTAATTTAAAAAAAATAAAAAAATCTGATGAAAAATTGAAAAAATACATGTTTTTTGACTTTTACTTGAAAAATCTTTTACTCATCTACAAAAGCGAATGAAAAAAACTGCTAAATAGATTCAAAATTTTGTCCTGAGTTTAAAAATACCTAGTGTTTACGTGCTTTTTTGCTTTTTTTTTGCATGTTATAGGGCTATAGGTACAAGTAGGATATTGCGGTTTCAAAACATACATTTTTAAAATGTATCAATAGTGACATTGTAACACTATTATCTGTCATAAATCTCTGAATAACACCCCACATGTACATATTTTTTTTAAAGTAGACAACCCAGGGTATTCAATATGGGGTATGTCCAGTCTTTTTTAGTAGCCACTTAGTCGAAAACACTGGCCAAAGTAAGCATTCATATTTGTTTGTGTGTGAAAAAAGTAAAAAAACTAAATTGAACGCTAATTTTGGCCAGTGTTTGTGACCAAGTGGTTACTAAAAAAGACTGGACATACCCCATTTGCAATACCTTGGGTTGTCTTCTTTTGCAAATGGTATGCCATCATGGGGGTAATTCTCATTCCTGGGCTACCATACGCTCTCAAAGGCAACGTAACCAACCTGGCCATTTTCAATGTAAAAATATTTGGCCCATATATTTGACCTTGTAACTTTCAAAAATGCTATAAAACCTGTACATGGGGGGTACTGTTTTACTCGGGAGACATCGCTGAACACAAATATTAGTGTTTAAAAATTGGAAAACGTATCACAACAATTATATCATCAGTAAAAGTGCTGTTTGTGTGTGAAAAATGCAAAAAAAGTAACTTTCACTGACAATATCATCGCTGTGATGTTTTACTGTTTTGAATCACTAATATTTGTGTTCAGCGAAGTCTCCCGAGTAAAACAGTACCCCCCATGTACAGGTTTTAGGGTGTCGTAGAACATTACAGGGTAAAATACAATGCTAGCAAATTAAATTCTCTGGAATTTCGGCCTGGGTTGGCAAGCAGGTCCCTCAAATTGCAATCAATAAAATTACTGAATTATGTAAAAATATTACATAAATACGCACATAGAATTTAAATATATATGCATATTTATATAGTTTAAGTCTACGTGTATATTTATATAATTATTTATGTAATTTTATATATGGACATATGTATATTTCGTATTATTTTTATTTATTTATATATACATAGATATATATACAAATTCATTCTAAGTGTATTTTGATATAAATATATATATATTAATTTTAAAATACAGTTAGAATAAAATTTCATATAGATATATAATTTTTTTTAAAATTTTTATTATTATTTAAAAAAAATTATTTAATTTAAATTACTTATTATTTATATTTTATAATAATATATATATACAATATATATAGTTGTTATATATATTATATATATACGTGTGTAATTTAATTATAAGTGTATTTTTATATTAATATAAGTACATATTAATATAAAAATACACTTAGTATGGCATTATATATGATATATAGACATATATTATATAGATATAATATATGTCTATATATCATATATACACATATATAATTATTATTATTTTTTTAATTAACACTAACTTTATTTTTTTTCTGATTTTACACTAGCAGGGAGACTGCCTGTCAGCACAGACAGTCCCCCTGCAGGCAGACACATGGACACCTATTGTGACCATGTGATCGCTGTGTTAAGCGATCACATGGCCACAGGGGTCCTAATTCAGTGTGGGGAGACTGTCTGGGCTGCAGGCAGTCTCCCCACAACCGGAGCCACGCTGATCGCCGCCGGGGGAACGACGGCGATCAGGTAAGTAGCTCAGACCGTTAGGACGGTTCAGGACCGTCATCGGTCTGCAAGGCAAAAATGCCGATGACGGTCATGAACCGTCCTCGGTCGGGAAGGGGTTAAACTTTCCTAAACTTTCTTAAAGCTTTTTTTAAACAGATTTAACATTTTTATAAGCTTTTTTTTTTACCGTTAACCCCTAACTAGCAGTAAGCAGCACTAACCATAAATTCCCCAATTTCCTATAACTCCCACCCACCCCAGCTAGCAAAATATATCATTTTAAAATATTTAAATTAATTACATAAATTGAACCACTGAAGGTAAAAATAAATAAGTTAACCCTAAGGGGTTAAAAAAAAAATCACTATAATACGGTGATCTGTTTTGATCACTGTAGGTAGTAATCAACTGGCAGGGAAGGGGTTAATTTTTATTAGGACTGGGTAAAGGAGGGTGGGATTTTTTAAACTTTTTTGTAAAAAATTTTTTTATTAAAACATCTTTTGTAACTTTTAAAAACTTTTTTAAACATTAACCCCTAGCTAGCCTAACACCAAATTCCCCACTAACTTCCACCCACCCCCAGCTAGCTAAATATATCATTTTAATATATTTAAATTAATTAACAAAGTAAAATTAACCCCTCAGGGCTTAAAAATAAATCAGATCACAGTAAAATGTAGTCCCTGCCAATTGATCACTGTAGTCAGTGATCAATTGGCAGGGGAGGGGTTAATTTTTATTTGAAATGGGTAACCCGGGGTGGGATTTTAATTGAACTTTATTTTTTACAGGAGAGCAGATCACTGCTGATCCGTCTCCCTGCACTTCACACAGACCGCGGAAGAGCAGGGAGGAGGCGGATCGTGAGTCCCTGAAGCACATGTGCTCGCTCTGACAGATCACTGCAGCAGGGGCAGCGCGATCGGGTGCTCCCGGTCTGCCTCTAAATACAGAGGCAGACCAGAGGAGCGTTAACCCCACGATTACCACGATCTGGGGTTAACTTTACCAAATGACTGACCTGGTCTGTCATTCGTTGTTAGCGGTTTCCCCGACATGACGGACCAGGTCAGTTGCTTGTGCATTCTTTACCCCGAAGTGCATAATTGCAATTCTCTACATTAAATTTAATCTGCCATATTAGTGCCGAGTCCCCCAATCTATCCAAATCCCTCTGCAGTAAAGCAATATCCTGCTCACATGTTATTACATTACAAAGTTTTGCGTCATCTGCAAACACTAAAATATAGCTTTCAATACCTATTGCAGGATTATTTATAAAGCTGTTAAATAGAAGGGGTCCCAGAACAGAACCCTGAGGGACACCACTAACCACTTTTGTCCAGATCTGAGGTTAGTTTTTCTTATTTAGTTAAACTATATATGCGGATTTTCTGTGCTGGGCAAAGGATTGCTATGCACCTGCAGGCCTTCAGGTGTCCCACCTTGCAACTGCCCAGTGTTTTACTATACAGAGGTGAATCCCCTCATGTCCCGAGCTGTGATCTTAGCTTACTTCTTATTTTGTCTGAAGGGTTAGCCTCCGAATTATTAACCAATAGAACCATGTGTATTTTTATATGGTTCCCTATAGAGATGCATTGACTCAGATGCTGATTGGTGCCCAACCCAACCAGTGCTTCCCTACAGATTGCTAATCTCAGCCAAGGAGGTGTAAAGCGTTCCATGTATAGAATACTCTAACCTGTAACACACCTTAATGGACCATGCGTGGTAGACTAGATCACCCTATATATGGTTCTCAATCCAGTCATAAGTCCAGGTATTAGGCATTTCTTACTGTTACCCCAAAAGGGAATACTCACTAAACCTAGACAGTTGGTGTGCCTTGAACACGAGGATAGGAACCACTGTTAGAGTTTTTTAGTAAAGTGGGAATTGTACAGAATGTGAAGACTATTTCAAATTTAAGGCTAAACTCAAATCATAATTGGATAATTTTTCCAGTTGGGATACTTTGGCCTTAAATTTAGAATTCACAACAATTCTCAATTTAGTAAATAACCTAGTAGGTATAATTCATCTTCCTTCACCACTGATGTCAAATTCAAGCAGAAAGTGTTTGAGATAAGCCAATTGTCTTACTACCATTATGGCAAAGGTACATCTACTAACATTGCAGTAGGATGGAAACCAAGGTCCTTGTAATTAAATATTGACCCCTCAACTGCTGTTTGTGGCTGAGGGGAATTAATGACCATTGATTCATAATGAGATTACACCTCACAAACAGAGGAACCTTAGGATGAGTGAGTAGATAGCCTTGAATGTCTACCCATACGTATTTACTAAACTAGGCTGTGGTTGTGTAAATTTCAGAAAATCCTACAGTTGTGGTTTAGCTTGGAAGTTTAGCATCAGCTACAATGGACACCAAGCGATAAGCACTGGCAGCCTCCGTTGCTGGCTGTCTATATAGCAATAAGCAAATGTAATAAGAGCGCAAATGTAAAAATTCGCAAACCCATCAAGTTAAGCCTTTCACATATCTCTATTATAGTTGTTGAGTCAGACAAAATAGGGTTGAAGCAATTCCCATTTTTTCTCCCCACATTTTTGGGGATACTATGTGTTTTGGGGTACTTTTGAGAAATGTGTGTTTGTAGATAATTGAGTTTAGTATAGTGCTTGACTCAATTATCTCCTAAGTAAAGGGGAAGGCTTATTGTATTGTATGTGGGAGTGTCATACATTGTAAAATTGTTATCATTGGTTTGTAAATTAGTGTCCCTGTCCCCAACAAGGTCCATGTGGGCGTACACCTCGCTTAGGGATTGTCATAAAAGGCCAGTGTGGCACCATTAAAATTAAGTTCCTGCTTAATCCTCAACACGTAGCCTCGTCTCGTGCTTGTAGGTAGTGATGTAGATAGTGACGCTGGCGAATAGTTCCCGGCGAACATAGCATGTTCGCGTTTGCCACGGCGGGCGAACATATGCGCGGTTCAATCCGCCCCCTATTCGTCATCATTGAGTAAACTTTGACCCTGTACCTCACAGTCAGCAGACACATTCCAGCCAATTAGCAGCACACCCTCCCTAGCAGACCCTCCCACCTACTGGAAGGCCTCCATTTTACATTCATTCTCAAGCTGCATGCTTAGTGAGAGGAGGGAAAGTGTAGCTGATGTTGATTAGATAGGGAAATGCATAGCTAGGTTAGGGTATACAGTGTCCACTACAGTCCTGAAGGACTCATCTGATCTCTGCTGTAAGGACAGCACCCCAAAAAGCCCTTTTTAGGGCTAGAACATCAGTCTGCTTTTTTTTTTTTCTGTGTAATGTAATTGAAGTTGCCTGCCTGCCTGCCAGCTTCTGTGTCAGGCTCACAGTGGATACTGTGCCCAGTGCCACCACTCACTCACTGGTGTCACAATAGCTTGCATTTAAAAAAAAATAATTTATTTTTTCACTATAATAGATTGAATAGCAGTTAGTTGTCTGCCAGCTTCTGTGTCAGGCTCACAGTGGATACTGTGCCCAGTGCCACCACTCACTCACTGGTGTCACAATAGCTTGCATTTAAAAACAAAAAACTTTTTTCACTGTTATAGATTGAATAGCAGTTAGTTGTCTCAAAGCGGGTGTGTCAGGCTCACAGTGGATACTGTGCCCAGTGCCACCACTCACTCACTGGTGTCACAATAGCTTGCATTTAAAAACAAAAAGTTTTTTCACTGTTATAGATTGAATAGCAGTTAGTTGTCTCAAAGCGGGTGTGTCAGCCCTACAGCGTGTACTCTGCCAGTTTACAGTGCCACTCTTATCTGGTGTCACAATAGCGTGCATTTAAAAACCAAAAAACTTTTTTCACTGTTATAGATTGAATAGCAGTTAGTTGTCTCAAAGCGTCTGTGTGTCAGGCTCACAGTGGATACTGTGCCCAGTGCCACCACTCACTCACTGGTGTCACAATAGCTTGCATTTAAAACCCAAAAACTTTTTTCACTGTTATAGATTGAATAGCAGTTAGTTGTCTCAAAGCGGGTGTGTCAGGCTCACAGTGGATACTGTGCCCAGTGCCACCACTCACTCACTGGTGTCACAATAGCTTGCATTTAAAACCCAAAAACTTTTTTCACTGTTATAGATTGAATAGCAGTTAGTTGTCTCAAGCGGGTGTGTCAGGCTACAAAGTGTACTCTGCCAGTTCACAGTGCCACTCACTCATCTGGTGTCACAATAGCTTGCATTTAAAACCAAAAAACCTTTTTCACTGTTATAGATTGAATAGCAGTTAGTTGTCTCAAAGCGGGTGTGTCAGGCTCACAGTGGATACTGTGCCCAATGCCACCACTCACTCACTGGTGTCACAATAGCGTGCATTTAAAACCCAAAAACTTTTTTCACTGTTATGGATTGAATAGCAGTTAGTTGTCTGCCAGCGTCTGTGTCAGGCTCACAGTGGATACTGTGCCCAGTGCCACCACTCACTCACTGGTGTCACAATAGCTTGCATTTAAAAACAAAAAACTTTTTTCACTGTTATAGATTGAATAGCAGTTGGTTGTCTGCCAGCGTCTGTGTCAGGCTCACAGTGGATACTGTGCCCAGTGCCACCACTCACTCACTAGTGTCACAATAGCGTGCATTTAAAAACCCAAAAACTTTTTTCACTGTTATAGATTGAATAGCAGTTAGTTGTCTCAAAGTGGGTGTGTCAGGCTCACAGTGGATACTGTGCCCAGTGCCACCACTCACTCACTGGTGTCACAATAGCTTGCATTTAAAAACAAAAAACTTTTTTCACTGTTATAGATTGAATAGCAGTTAGTTGTCTCAAAGCGGGTGTGTCAGGCTCACAGTGGATACTGTGCCCATGCCACCACTCACTCACTGGTGTCACAATAGCTTGCATTTAAAAACAAAAAACTTTTTTCACTGTTATAGATTGAATAGCAGTTAGTTGTCTGCCAGCGTCTGTGTCAGGCTCACAGTGGATACTGTGCCCAGTGCCACCACTCACTCACTGGTGTCACAATAGCTTGCATTTAAAACCAAAAAACTTTTTTCACTGTTATAGATTGAATAGCAGTTAGTTGTCTGCCAGCGTCTGTGTCAGGCTCACAGTGGATACTGTGCCCAGTGTCACCACTCACTCACTGGTGTAACAATAGCATGCATTTAAAAACCCAAAAACTTTTTTCACTGTTATAGAATGAATAGCAGTTAGTTGTCTCAAAGCGGGTGTGTCAGGCTCACAGTGGATACTGTGCCCAGTGCCACCACTGACTCACTGGTGTCACAATAGCTTGCATTTAAAAACAAAAAACTTTTTTCACTGTTATAGATTGAATAGCAGTTGTCTCAAAGCGGGTGTGTCAGGCTCACAGTGGATACTGTGCCCAGTGCCACCACTCACTCACTGGTGTCACAATAGCTTGCATTTAAAAACAAAAAACTTTTTTCACTGTTATAGATTGAATAGCAGTTAGTTGTCTCCAAGTGGGTGTGTCAGGCTCACAGTGGATACTGTGCCCAGTGCCACCACTCACTCACTGGTGTCACAATAGCTTGCATTTAAAAACAAAAAACTTTTTTCACTGTTATGGATTGAATAGCAGTTAGTTGTCTCAAAGCGGGTGTGTCAGGCTCACAGTGGATACTGTGCCCAGTGCCACCACTCACTCACTGGTGTCACAATAGCTTGCATTTAAAAACAAAAAACTTTTTTCACTCTTATAGATTGAATAGCAGTTAGTTGTCTCAAAGCAGGTGTGTCAGGCTCACAGTGGATACTGTGCCAAGTGCCACCACTCACTCACTGGTGTCACAATAGCTTGCATTTAAAAACAAAAAACTTTTTTCACTGTTATAGATTGAAAGCAGTTAGTTGTCTCAAAGCGGGTGTGTCAGGCTCACAGTGGATACTGTGCCCATTGCCATCACTCACTCACTGGTGTCACAATAGCTTGCATTTAAAACCAAAAAACTTTTTTCACTGTTATAGATTGAATAGCAGTTAGTTGTCTGCCAGCGTCTGTGTCAGGCTCACAGTGGATACTGTGCCCAGTGTCACCACTCACTCACTGGTGTCACAATAGCTTGCATTAAAAAAAAAAAAAAATTTCACTATAATAGATTGAATAGCAGTTAGTTGTCTCAAAGCGGGTGTGTCAGGCTCACAGTGGATACTGTACTTAGTGCCACCACTCACTCTATAGTGTCACAATAGCGTGCATTTAAAAACAAAAAAACTTTTTTCACTGTTATAGATTGAATAGCAGTTAGTTGTCTCAAAGTGGGTGTGTCAGGCTCACAGTGGATACTGTGCCCAGTGCCACCACTCACTCACTGGTGTCACAATAGCTTGCATTTAAAACCAAAAATTTTTTTTCACTGTTATAGATTGAATAGCAGTTAGTTGTCTGAAAGCATAGTACCACTAATCGAAAAAAAAATGACAGGCAGAGGCAGGCCACCCCGCAGGGGCCGTCGTGGTGCTGTGATTCCCTTTTGCCCTAGAATAATGCCCAGTTTTCAGAGGCCAGGTACCCTGAACTTGAAAAGTTGACTGGCTAACACAGGACACCCAATCTTCTACAGCTTCCGCTCGGAACCTTGACGCAACATTCTCCTCCAGCTTAGCTTCGGGCACCTCTCAAGATACCACTCACCTGCCTGCCGCCACCACCAATACTAGCACCATAGCCGCTTCACTTGGTATGTCAGAGGAGTTATTTACACATCCGTTTGAAGAAATGAGTGATGCGCAACCATTATTGACAGAGGATGTAGATAACAGGGATATGTCTCAATCAGGCAGCATTACACATGTACGGTGTGATGATGATGATGATGTTGTACCCGCTGCTGCTTCCTTTGCTGAGTTGTCAGATACAAGTGAAGCGGTTGATGATGACGATGCGTCCATGGATGTCACGCGGGTGCCCGCTCGTCAAGAAGAAGAACAGGGCGAAAGTTCAGATGGGGAGACAGGGAGGAGGAGGAGACGAGTTGGAAGCAGGGGGAGGTCGTCTCAAGGAGCTAGTGGCACAGTCAGACAGCATGCATCGACACCCGGGGTCAGCCCGACAGCACGCCAATCAACGCATGCTGTGTCCACCACCAGAATGCCGCCATTGCAGAGCTCAGCAGTGTGGAATTTTTTTTGTGTGTCTGCCTCTGACAACAGCGATGCCATTTGCAACCTGTGCCAAAAGAAACTGAGTCGTGGGAAGTCCAACACCCACCTAGGTACAACTGCTTTGCGTAGGCACATGATCGCACATCACAAACGCCTATGGGATCAACACTGTAATACTTATTTTGTAATATTTCTTTAATTGGAACTCAACTGCAGCATTTCTTGGTTGCAACAACAATAAGGTTCACCTCCTTTTATATTGGTATGAAACTATGGTCACTATACCTTTAAATATCCATGTAGGTAAAATTAGGCTTTGTAGCAATCCCTTATGAGTAAGAGGAATAATTAGACAAAGTGACACTTTAGTGAGTTTTAGATACTGTGTAATATAAATAATAGTAATTGACTTGTTTGGTAAAAGTATTACTTAACTTAAAGGCAGTTCTGGCACTGGAAGGGTTAATTCACCCAATGAAGGAGAAATTAGAAGTCCGCTTCAACAAGCTGAGAACTAGGAGTGGAGAGTGGGGAAGTCCGTTTTAACAAGCCGAGGTCTGGGAGTGGAGAAGGTAGAATTCAGAGTTACAAGCCGAGGTCTAGGAGTGGAGGAGGTAGAAATCCGTTTACAAGCCGAGGTCGAGAAGTGGAGAAGGTAGAAATCCGTTTACTAGCCGAGGTATAGAAGTGGAGCAGGTAGGATCAGAAGTAGAGCAGCTGATCTTCATGCAGCACCTGTGCGAATAATCCAGCCCTTTGAATCTGGCGCGGTCCTCCTAAGTATCGTGGAGGGACCGCGTCAGAGAAAGGGGCGGGGCTGAGCGCCGTGAACCCGGAAGTGGGTTCCGGCGATAATTATATGCCATGTTATACCTGACAGTACCCCCTTCCCATGGGGCATCCTCTG
>OW240923.1:1553234-1574561 GCA_933207985.1 Pelobates cultripes | reverse complement strand
ATATCTGCCAAGTGACCCTATGTAGGGGGAACATTCCCTATTCTGCTCTGTGTCAGTGTGTATCATGGTCTCTGAGGACAGGTGTCAATCCATATCTGCCAAGTGACCCTATGTAGGAGGAACAGTCTCTATTCTGCTCTGTGTCAGTGTGTATCATGGTCTCTGAGGACAGGTGTCAATCCATATCTGCCAAGTGAACCTATGTAGGAGGAACAGTCTCTATTCTGCTCTGTGTCAGTGTGTATCATGGTCTCTGAGGACAGGTGTCAATCCATATCTGCCAAGTGACCCTATGTAGGGGGAACAGTCTCTATTCTGCTCTGTGTCAGTGTGTTTCATGGTCCCTGAGGACAGGTGTCAATCCATATCTGCCAAGTGACCCTATGTAGGGAAACAGTCTCTATTCTGCTCTGTGTCAGTGTGTATCATGATCTCTGAGGACAGGTGTCAATCCATATCTGCCAAGTGACCCTATGTAGGAGAAGAGTCTCTATTCTGCTCTGTGTCAGTGTGCATCATGGTCTCTGAGGACAGGTGTCAATCCATATCTGCCAAGTGACCCTATGTAGGAGGAACAGTCTCTATTCTGCTCTGTGTCAGTGTGTATCAGGGGCTCTGAGGACAGATGTCAATCCATATCTACCAAGTGACCCTATGTAGGGGGAACAGTCTCTATTCTGCTCTGTGTCAGTGTGTATCAGGGGCTCTGAGGACAGGTGTCAATCCATATCTGCCAAGTGACCCTATGTAGAGGGAACAGTCTCTATTCTGCTCTGTGTCAGTGTGTATCAGGGGCTCTGAGGACAGGTGTCAATCCATATCTGCCAAGTGACCCTATGTAGGGGAACAGTCTCTATTCTGCTCTGTGTCGGTGTGTATCATGATCTCTGAAGACAGGTGTCAATCCATATCTGCCAAGTGACCCTATGTAGGAGAACAGTCTCTATTCTGCTCTGTGTCAGTGTGTATCATGGTCTCTGAGGACAGGTGTCAATCCATACCTGCCAAGTGACCCTATGTAGGGGGAACAGTCCTTATTCTGCTCTGTGTCAATATGTCATATTATTATTATTATTTTATTATTTATATAGCGCCAACAAATTCCATAGCGCTGTACAATGGGTGGACTAACAGACACATAATTGAGATCAGACCACTGACGTACAGGAACAGAGGGGGTTGAGGGCCCTGCTCGATGAGCTTACATGCTAGAGGGAGTGGGGTATAGTGACACAAAGGGTTAAAGTAGGGAAATTAAATAGTTTGTTACAGAAGGGTTTATTGAGTGCTTGGTAGGTCATTTTTGACAGGTGAAGGAATGGAGTCATGGGGTGGGGGATGAGAAACCTGCTGACAGTTTAATTGATACGCTTTAATGAAGAAGTGAGTTTTCAAAGATTTGTTGAAGGAATGGAGGCTGGGTGAAAGTCTGATTGAGGAGGGAAGGGAGTTCCACAGAATAGGTGCAGCCCTGGAGAAGTCTTATGTCAGGTATCAATCCATATCCATTGTGATTTAGGAATGTTAGGTGATTTCTGCCCTTTATGGATTAAGACCAGACTCTGCATCAACTGTGTAATTTTCCATGGGAGTTTTGCCATGGATCCCCCTCCGGCATGCCACAGTCCAGGTGTTAGTCCCCTTGAAACAACTTTTACATCACTATTGTGGCCAGAAAGAGTCCCTGTGTGTTTTAAAATTCGCCTGCCCATTGAAGTCTATGGCGGTTCGCCTGGTTCGCCGGTTCGCGAACATTTGCGGAAGTTCGCGTTCGCCATTCGCGAACCGAAAATTTCGTGTTCGCGACATCACTAGTGGGGAGTTTCAAATACCACTGTATGCTGTTTTATCTAGAGCTGGGCATAGCATAGTTGGTACTTCTCCATTTCCAAATTGTCCGTGACACCATTTCCTAATGGTTTTGCACTATTGGTCCCTTCCTGTTTCTGCTTTTGTATTTCATATTAACTACTGAGGACCCAAGGCAAGAACCAAATAATACCTATTCAAGGTCCACATTGTATTTTCAGAGACTTTTTGTACTTCCTTTTTTCTGTGTATATTATCTTTCATTGTTCTACTTTGCGCACTCTGTATTTGCTGTTCACTACTCTATCCTAATTCTCCTTGACCTGTCTGAGGCTTTTGACATTGTTGATCATCAACAGCTTCTTCACATTCTCCGCAATATTGGTCTACAAGATATTGCTCTCTCCTGGTGCTCCTTCTACCTCTCCCAGCGCTCTTTCAGTGTTTCTTTCTCTGGCTCTGCTTCTTCTCCCCAACTCCTCTCCATTGGTGTCCCCCAAGGTTCAGTCCTTGGTCCCCTACTATTCTCTATCTATACTGCCTCCCTTGGTAAATTAATTAGCTCCTTTGGCTTCCAATATCATTCATATGTCTCTGACTGCCTCTCTGCTATTTCTAACTGGATGGCTGCCCACTTCCTTAAACTTAACTTGACCAAAACTAAAATTCTAGTCTTTCCTCCCTCAAGTGTTGCTACTCCTGTGTCTGTCTCCCTCCAAGTAAACGGTGCTACCATCAACTCCACCATGCAGGCTTTAACTCCACCCTCTCCTTCACGCCTCATGTTTAGTTTATCGCTTAATCCTGTCGCTTCCATCTCAAACATTGCGTGCATCCAACCCTACTTAACACCAGATGCGACTAAGGTGCTGGTCCATTCCACTGTCCTTTCTCGCCTTGACTACTGTAATCTGCTTCTCAGTGGTCTTAAGTGCTCCCAACTTGCGCCGTTACAGTCCATAATGAATGCGGTAGCGAGGCTCATCTTCCTATCCTAGCCTCACCCTTCTGTCAGTCCCTTCATTAGCTTCCTGTAAGATATAGGACTCGATTTAAAATTCTGGTTCTTGCTTTCAAATCTCTACATAATGCTGCTCCCACCTATCTATCCTTTCTAATAAGTATGTCCCGTCTAGGCCCTTACGCTCTGCTGAAGACTTTCGTCTATCTGCTGTCTGTACTCCCACCTCTGATGCTCGCCTTCAAGACTTCTTGATGACTGCACTGTTCCTGTGGAACTCACTTCCCTCCTCCGTAAGATGCTCACCCAGTCTTCACTCCTTCAAAAAATTTTTTACAAAATACTTCTTCATAAAAGCCTACCAATTAAACTGTTAATAGCTCCTGACTGATTCCTCTTCTGCAACTGTTACTAGTCTAATACTATCCTTACCTTTTGTGTCACTTTACCCTACCCCCTCTAGTATGTAAGCTCATTGATCAGGGCCCTCAATCCCTCTGTTCCTGTGTGTCCGACTTGCCTGGTTACAACTACATGTTTGTTCGTCCACCCACTGCAAAGCGCTGTGGAATTTGTTGGCGCTATATAAATAATAACATAATAATAATAATAATATTAATAATCTGAACCTGCAAATGTGAAGGAGAAGAATGAACAGACAGACGTGATACAGTTACAGTTAACATGGAATATATGAAAAATGAATCATGAACATTATTATCAGAAAGACTCTGGAGAAAACAGACTGTACCTGAGTTATCTTATACAGTAAGAAGGAAATGCAAAGATGGAAGCAAAAGGATGGTAAAAATTTGGTTACAATCTGCAGCATTATCATAACATCAACCCAAGCTGTCGTTTTAAAACTGCATTGTGATTATGTTAACAAGCAAGACGCACCTGAACTGAATTGGACTGAGTTTCTATGACCGTGAGGACAACCTTCAAGAACCATTTCAAAGGAAGAGACACAGCTCACAGTGAAATGATTGCTAATGTGGAATTAGCAATCATTCCTGGTGATATGGATTATGGATATGGATTGATACCTGACATATGACATGGTATTCCTGGTATTCCACAAGGAACCTATTGAAGATCATTCTAAAAAATGATTATACATGAGAAAGATGTGATTGGACTATTTCAAATCCTAATAATGGACTCAACGATGATGACAAAGCATGCTGGAATCAGAAAAAGACAGAACAGATGCTTGTGAAAGACTTTGGATGCACCTATGAAGGTTATAGTTTATCATTGAATGACTACTACAAACAGCCTTCATATGCTGAAAAGAAGTGCTATGCTAATTCTGAACATTGCTATTATGTTTCCAGACTGAAGATGACCGGAAAAAGAAATAAAGGCTAACAACTGTCAACACCCAGATATTTCTCAAGATGGAACCAGGGCCGGCGCTACCTGTAAGGCGACCTAGGCAGCCGCCTAGGGCGCAACTTAGCAGGGGGCGCCGGATCCCTGCGCCCAGAATCACCGGTGCGGCTCCCTCATGCTGTGCCGCCTGAACGCTTTTACAAGCCTCAGGTGGCGCAGCACTGCTGTATGGAGGGCGGCCAGATTTGAGTGACTGGCAGGAGGGAAGCGCAGAGTAAGGACCACTGGGGGAGGAGGGGGGAGTAAGGACCACTGGGGGAGGAGAGGGAAGGGGGTAAGGAGAGAGTAAGGGCCACTGGGGAAGGGGGGGTGAAGGAACACAGGGGGAGGGGGGTGGGGAGTAAGGGCCACTGAGGGAGGAGGGGGAGGTCCAATAAGGGGTTTGGGAGAGGGAGGGACCACTAAGGGGAAAAGGACCAAAGGGGTAAGGAGGTAGGACCACACTAAGGAGAGGGAGGAGGGTAAGGACCATTAAGGGAGAAGATAATGCCACTGAGATTACCACTAAGGGGGTGGGGGGAGAAGGGGAATGTCTACTTAGGGGTTTGGGAGAGTGAGGACCCCTAAGGGGAGGGATGGAGGACCACTAAGGAGGAGAGGGGGAGTGAGAAGACCACCAAGGAGGGACTGCAGAGGGACAGGGGGTCAAGGGAGAGTACTAAGGGACAGAAGGGGAGAACATGGAGGGACAGGGGAAATCAATAATTGACAGGAGGGGAGAGCACTATGGAAAAAAATAAAAAAAATAAAGAGCTGCTCCCCTCTCAGTCCCTATCCTACCCCACAAACACTCTCTTTTACACTACACACATACACAATGCATCCACACACACACACAGAAACATACAATGCATTCCTACTCACACACAGACACACCCAAAACACACAATGCATCCCTTACGTTCACACAAACACTCATTCTCTTACACACAGAAACAAAATGCATCTCTTACACAATCAATGCACCCCTTACAGACACACACTGCATTAAATAACATTCACAGAAACATACCTTGCACCCCTTACACACACACACACACACACCCAGAAACATACAATGCATTTCTTACACACAAACACACACTGCATGCCCTATAAAAACACTACATCCCTTACAGAAATTGGTATCCCTATACACTACATTCTATAAGAACACACACACATTGCATCCTCTACAATAACACACAAAACATCCCCTACACACATACACTCCACTTCCTGTGAGAGAATGTAGGTGGATTTATGGGTGGGCATTGTAGGCATACTCACGGTCAAGCCCTGGGGGCCCAGACCTTGAGCTGTGTAAGGGGCCCTAAAAATTGGAGCTGCTTCCTGTTCATTAATTGTTGTGAGCACTGTTAAAAACAGTCTCCAGAGAGCCTCTTCTACACCAGACCTGTGGAGCCAGACAGAGCCCATCATCAGCCTCTTGTCCTCATCTGGTGGTAAGTAGGCAATCCAATATATTATTAGTGGCACTAATCTCTAATTTACCTCACATTAAATGGATACTATAGTCACCAGAAGCACTACAGCATAATGTAGTGGTTCTGGTGTCTATAGCCTGTGCCTGTAGGCTTTTTAATGTAAACAAACTGTCATTTCAGATAAAAGACACTTTGTGAAGACTGGCATTGGCCCATATGGCAGAGCATATGGGCGGGGCATTGTGATGTCACATGGTGGGCAGGACATATGAGGGGTGGCAAAAAAATGTTTGCCTAGGGTGGCAAAAATCCTTGCACCGGCCCTAGATGCAACATAGTACTGAGAATACTTGATTGACTATCAAAGTACCTCACAGTACAAGACATACATTGTTAACTACAACTCAGAAAAAAAATGGTTAATAGGAAGAATACTGGAGTGAGAAACCATATTGGAACCATATTCTGTAATAATGAACTGTACAATGACATTTGGTGGCATGTGAATTTGAATTCGGAAGAAACACATCAATTAACGAAAGAAACCTTGATGCAATTGATAAATAATAACAAGCCCGGCCTGCCAAGAGAATAGAATATAAAAGGCCAGCAAAACCTTTCAGAAACTTGACATCATGGGACCATTGTTTGTACTAAAGCACGATTTGCAGCTTTTCTTAAACTCTACATATTATGTGCATACTTGCAAAGCAAGGAACGCCTGTAAACATAACCACAGAGACATTGATACAACAAGGAATCTGTAATGGTTCTATTGCAGATGTGATCTACCGAAGCACTCATTGCTCTTTTGGCACAACTATACCAATCAAACGTTAAATGACTCCATAGAACCATAGACAAACAGGTGAAAAGATGTCAAAGATATAAATTCAACATCCATACCACTATATGTGTATATATACTAAAATACATGTGATCAAATATTTTATTTGTTTTTTCAAATACCAAGAAAATGTTATTTGGTTTGTGATGATTAAAGGTACATATATCTTGTGATGATCCTGCCACATCTACTAATTGTATTTAATCAATACATCATACATATAAAATATGAATTTATATTCTGATTGTAACACACCCCCACTTAAACCAGTTGCAACAGATTCTGATATCTATTATTATTAAAAAGATGTGTTAAAACCACTTATATAAAGGTAGAGATAAAATATAAATACCTTCAATATTGTATCTGAGTGCTTTCTTAACTCACGTTTAAAAAATTCAAATCACCTTAAGCTCCACCCAACAGCCACTGGAAAGTATACTTAAACTAATACGATTCATATTGTTAAGCATCCAATCTCACGAACATGACTTTCCACAATGGCTGTCAGATCTTGGTAAAATGAAATGTTTTCAAGATAATTTTGGGGTGTTTCTGGTATTTTTAGCCACTAATACCTGTAGTTATTATATTTACTGTTGATGATAGGAAGGGCTGGGACAGGATCTGCAGAAAAGCACACCTGATTCCAGTCCTATTACCCTAACAGAAATGACCAAGTAAAAGTAAATGGCATACAGTGCCTTATTTACATATGCATTAAAATAAGAAAAAAACTTTATTGCCCTATACTGGGTAAACACATCTAAGTAACCCAAACACCAAAACGTGAAAAATAATAATAGTGTAAAAAAGAAAAATAATTACAAAGTAGCCAAATAGTGATACTGATCTAGAAGTGGTATAGAAACAGTATCTATGGGAAGATATACAATGTGTAAGTAGGTAAATATACTTCGGTAACCCTATTGGTACTCGCCAAGTGGCAAAGAAATGTGGGTATATCCTATAGTATATTTGATCAAGCTTAAAAGTAAAGAAAATATGCCTGTGTAGCTCTGAATACAGGTAGATCAATAGGTGTATAGATTGTCAGAGAGTATATGGGAAGTCCACAGCAGACCCAGCATGAGATAGAATCATAGTCGGGAAAGCTGACAGCGGATAAAGTAAGAGATTCGAATACTCTCCCCTATTTCAATATTCTCTGATAGCACCTAATTGTGGGCAACTGAGCACACAATCGTCCCCTCGAAAATTCAGGGCATAAGTATCAAAAGCAAAAAGGCTTGAATGACCCTGTGCATTGTATAATTTGCACCATCTAAAAAAGATATTTAGTTGATATCCCCCCAACCAGGTTCTAGGCTTAAGTGGCAGATAAGGGATTGCGTCCAGTATAATACTGAAAGTCCCTCAATATTCTCTTGTAATAGATAGTACACTGGTGATGATAGTATACTGCATCTCTGGGCTAATCCTAGGATAAATCATTCAATACTGTGCTGGAGAGTCCCTGGGAAAAAAACTTGCTAAAGTAAATAGAGCGTCTGACATAAGAGCAGGAAGGATGCTTGTAATGTTTGTAATATCTGGTATCGCTGAAGTATGCTATGCTAAACTCAAGAGATAACTATCTATTGAGAGCTAGATAAACCCATATCTGAAAAATGAGAAACCTAGGCTAAAGAGCAGTTGCAGAGCAGTCCTAATTAAAAATCCACAGAGAAGTGGAGTCTACCTCAACGCATTTCGGCGCTAGAATGCGCCTTTGTCAAGCGTTTGATGTAGACTGAAGGTGCTGGCTCTTATAGCTGGATGTATACACCCCTTCATTTGGGTTAGCCAACTGCATCCTTTAGAGGGCGGGGTATCCATGTTATTGACGTGTATAGTTTGGTGTGGGGTGGAGATATAAGGTTAACTCCTTGATCCCCAGAATGCATATTTTATAATTAAACCATAACGGGATAAATATTATGCTTGTATTGCAAATAGATATTTAAACTAAATGTGTTCAATAGAGGAGTTATATATTTACTAATTATAACTTAGGGAATAAGTTGTCTTCTCCCTAACAGGGCAAAGAAAGATGAATAATGTCATGTTTCAAAATATCAACTATTCTAAATAGATTGAGAGATTTTGAATAAAAGAGTATTTTTTTACATTTAAAGAGAATGTAATTTTACATACCATTTGCTGCTTCAAATTATCATTATATATCTAAATCATATACAAGGATGTTTATCTATAAAACAAAAGACTAGAGAGATTAACTATGTTACTGTTTCATCTATTATTATTATACAAAGTATAACAAATGTAAAGATTTTTCCACATATTTTACCTGTTAACATTTTTAGCACAACAGCACTTGATGTCGTTATATGGCTGTCAGTGAGATGTAAAGTTGTTACCAAGATTCCAATACAGCATAAAGAGGCGTTCTTGAGATACCACTTTGATTGCTGTATCAACATAAAATTTACTACAATGGGATCCATGTCACTTAAGGCAATGTCTTGAAATGCTATCAATTAATTTATTCCGTAAAAGAATATCGGAGAGTATCCAATCTATACACATGATAAGCTGTGTAAAACATTTAAAAAAAACAAAACAAAAGCAAGCAAAGACAAAAGACAAAGACAAATACCAACACCATCACAACGGTGATAACAGATGATGCTGATAGAATATCTGCAACCAATTCTAGCCAAATATTTGGATAGCTGGACTCTACAACCAGTACTATACAACTAATACCCGGGTATTCTACAAACACAACCTCCAGCAATGTATCTAAGGAATGTAAACGTCTACAGGCATTTAAAAACTTTGGAGTACAATTACTATTTTGAACTTTGGATTACAATTCCTATCAGGATTCATCCAAGAATAGCTTACTCTGGAACCTCATATTCTTTTTAATTCTTTCCCAGACAAAAGCTTTGCTCATTTTAATCAACCACCTTTACATGCAAAGATCACACTATGGATGTTTTACCATTACAACAATGATCAAAGACGGAGCATAAAAATCTAAAGACTGTTGGAGAACTTTGGTTTACTAATTTAAGGAAGACGTGCTCTACAATGCCCACACTTTAATGGAGAGGGTGTTATGGGCAAATGCAAATATTGTATTTCTCAAACTGTGTACTTTGTCTTTAAGAGATATTGCAAACTGACAAGGTGTTAGAAATGGAACATATTGTTTTTCATATAGGTTTCTTTAAGCAATAACCTTTTCACTGCAAATCAAAGGGATTGCGATGGGGGGCGAGTTTCGCCCCTTCCAATGCTAAGTTATTCGTGGGATTCTGGGAGAACACCATGATTTTGAGGAACCCTCATTGAATGGGGCGAATTGCCCTCTATCGCAGGTTCATTGACGATATCCTCATTATGTGGAAGGGAGGTTGGGATGAAATAGAAGAATTTATCTCCTATCTCAATAATAACGAATGGGGTCTTTCCTTCACTTACCATAGACACTCATCCACTATAGATTTTCTTGAGCTCACTTTAACTAGGTTGGAAGGAAAGGTCTCCACTAAGACCTATTAGAAAAATGTTGATGTCAATGGGTACCTACATGCAGAGAGTGGTCACCACCCTACATGGGTTTACAATATACCCTCTGGTCAATTTATTAGATTGAGACGCAATTGTTCATCCTTGTTGGATTATGAGAGAGAGTCTTTGGTATTATGCTGCCATTTTATGGAAAGGCATACCCTGTAGAACATATTCGGAGGGTTTATCTGAAAGCTAGGTCTATAAATAGGGAGAATCTTATAGATCCACTCACCAACTTGAAACGTGGGGAATCACAGCTGGTTCAGGAGTTGAACCTGGAAAGTATACAGAATAATAATGATCATCAACTTATTCTTGATCTGCTTGATGATTATAATCTTTCCCAGAGGAAAAGGGTGAAATTTGATATTAGTACGAAGGAAGTGGGTACAGGTACCACCCCTGTCTTTACCACTACATTTAATAGGGCATTTGATGATGATATAGGTATCTTTTATAGGTACTGGTCAATCCTCAAAAAAGACCCGTGGTTATGGTTTAGTATATCGGAACGACCTAAAATCACATTCAGAAAAGCCCTTAACTTGAAGAATAGATTAGCCCCCTCTTAGTTGAATGGCAGTACTGGTGGGCTTTTGAAAGTTAATAACAGTGTGAATAATATGCGTTGCGGACATAATAGATGCCTCACGTGTGGATTTATTTGCCATAAACTGTCCACTTTGAAACCTTATAAGGGTGAAGAAACGTTTGTTGTGACACATAAGATTACCTGCAATACCACCTTCGTTGTTTATTTGTTAATTTGTCCGTGTGGCCAACATTATGTGGGTCAAACCATCAGACCTTTTAAATTTAGATTAAGGGAACACAGATTGGCCATACTGAATAGGGACACTAGATCTCCAGTTGCACGTCACTTTGAAATGTTCCATAACAGTGTCCCCACTCTAATTAAACTGATGGGGATTGATCATGTACCTCCTACAAGGGATATAGCCACTAGGAAAAGAGATCTCACTAGGGCTGAATACCTATGGATTTTCAGACTGGATTCTTTAGCACCTAACGGTCTAAATGAGGAGTTCAAGCTATTTTCTTAAGGATTCTAGATGTGGTCACCATTTTCAATCTTATTGATGGACCACATAGAGAACTACTGTTGAAGGTACTAGAAGTTTTGTTGTGTTTTTTATTTGTTTCATATAATATTTTCTATTTGATTTAATATTTTTTGAGAGGTGTTGTGTCCCTATTCTATTTGTAAGATACATACTGAATATATGAATGTTTTGCCACCCTTCCTCTATTTGCTTTTCATAGACCGGATCTCAATTAGGTTCTATGGATCGGGGATCTTACGTTTGTTAAAAGTAATTACTCTTTAAGGTTCCCCACCTGTATTATGGGGATACCACCATATGTGTTTTATATTTATGTTTATTTTTCTTTATTAGGTTTATTATATATTTTTTATTGTTTTCTGCCTTTCTTATACAATTGTTTTGCCTTTTTAATATATACACAGGAGACTTGTAGTTTAAGCATTATTATTATAGCACTTGGTGCCTAACAGAGATATTTTGGTAGTGCTCCGTTGACACCCAGAAATCTGTAATTGCCTATTTATAGGTTATATGCATTCTTAAAGATATATATATATGGATTAATTTTAGTATAGATATAATCATTATTATTACCTCATTTATTTTATCTATTTGTAATATTCATGTTTGTGGTGATATGTAGGTTTTTGTGAATATTATGCATGAAAATCCAGTCCGGGTTTCAGTGCCTGTTCTCTGACCTTGATTAGAGAGGGTATTTAAACCCTGGGTGTGTAGCATATAGTTGGCTTGATAAAGTTTCAGAAGTGAAAACGCGTTGATCTATGCACATACCTGCTTTGGCTGTTCCCTTGCCCAGGTAGATCTGTGTCTGGGAGATAAGTGAGTTTGCCTAAACTAATTATCACCCAGGCACTAGAGGTACAATATATTACACATAAAACACTCCAAAATACATATAAGACAGATAGGAACCCCCACAAGTATTACATCCATGGATAGCCAGGATCTAAGCTCCCAGGTTGTCCAAATAGCACTCCGATCCATGTAATACAGCCGAATCGACAATCGTAAATAAATTAAAGATTATTATCCCTAAATGCAGATAGGTCAATATCTCTGGGTAAAAGCTTGGTATGCTAAACTTGGCAATTTACTAGTAAATATATTATTCCCTTATTCTTTCTGCAGTTAAGAATTTGGAACAGTATATTTCATTAGCTATTTATGATTTCATAATAATTGAAATCTGACCAACCTTTATCCAGGTATATTTCTGCTTTTAGTAAAAATGTATTAATTAAAATTAAATTAAATAGAACCAGCATATTTACCAGCTTTCTTGCAGAATTTATTTTAGGTTTGAAGATATATCCCATGAATTGTGAATGCAATGAATATTCAATAGTATTAACATAGTAGTTTACATAATTGTAGTTAGTTTATATGTGGATATATATATATATATATATATATATATATATATATATATATATATATATATATATATATATATATATATAATCTGTGTATATATATATATATATATATATATAACTGTGTGTGGGTTTTTTTGTGGGCTGTTTTTCTAGCCCCCTTGCTGCAGACATATCTCTCGTCATGTTCTTATCTCTGCTTCATGTTTACGCTAGTCGCATTCCTTTGCTAATGAATAGAGTCATAGAAAGAAAAAAAAAATGTGTCTGTCTTTTTGTATTCTGTTACAAAATGGAGTCACCTCTGTTTTAATGGTGACTTATAGTATACATTTTTTAATTTCTATTTTAACACAAAATGTCTACCAGTGGAAATACCCTGACATTCTGTCTGTCACCGTGTGTGTATAATGGTTGTGGAACTGCACTCAACCCTCGCAGGAATCCTTGGGTGCTAACCGGATAGGTCCCAGTACCAAAAAGGACCAAATGTAGAATTTAAATGTGAAAAGTAATCCAGGAACTCCAAAAGTCTTCCAAGAGTATGCAATTTTATTGGACCCAAGAACCAAAATATTTTGGTTCTTGGGTCCAATAAAATTGCCTACTCTTGGAAGATTTTTGGAGTGCCTGGATTGTCACCGTGTGTGTGTCTGTCTGTGAGTGTCTCTGTTTAGGTGACTCCGATCGCATTGGAAAGGTGATTATGAACACCTTTCTTTCCCAGGCAGTGCCGGTCTTGTCGTTACTGGCTCCGCCTCCATGGCTGAGATCATCAATCTTGCTTCTCTATGGGGAACATACAGAGTCTTCATGCAGAGCATAGAGACACTGAATGTAGGTGATGCTGTCTGAGTGACTGCCACTAGAGGTGTTACTAGGTAGTAATATAAACATTGCCTTTTCTCTGAAAAGACAGGCTATAGACAACAGAACCACTACATTAAGATGTAATGGTTCTGGTAACCCTTTAAACCAAGGAAGCCACATATTGTGGAACTACAGCCTCCCTGATGCTTTGCCATATTGACATTTGGCCACCATGGGCTTTAAAACATACATATAACAAGTACAGTTTCCACATGGAAGCACTTGACTTGCCATCCACATAGAGTGAATCAGCTCATTATTGAGTTTAATTTTAGTTTTCATTATTATGATCTAACATAATAGATGTGGGCGTGTTTTGGTTTTTTTGGAGGCGGGCAACATTTAATTCTTGGACCCAGGCAGTACAATATCTTTGGCCAGCCCTGATGAAGAAGTACTGATTAGGTCAAGGCACACTAAATTTATACACAGACCCCCAGCATGGGGTCTCCAGTATATACAACATAAACTACCCAGGCAGCTCTTAGTAAGACTAATTGGACACAGAAAACCCAACATGTGAAAAAACCCTAAAAACATATACAAAACAGTGAAGCACCCCCACATGCCATACATCCCTGGAAAGGTCTCTCTGAAATGCCCATTCTGTCCAAAAAGTGCCCGGATCGGATATGGTGAACCCGAATTAGGTGGAAGTAGAAAGTTTCAGTGGAACGTGGCTAGTTACAGATCCAATGCAGGGCTCCAGAGTGCTTGTTAGAGTTTCCCGGTCACCATAAATCACTGCGCTTTCTTTGAGTACATGGAGCTCCCACAAGTCGTTGGTGTCGTTCGATGCCTCTCAACCTCCTCTATTAACCCTCCAAAGAGCACCTTGATTGAGAGTCCTGGGACTGAAAGTGCTCTGAACAAAGTTTTAGAGGACTGCGGCGACTCTGATATCCACTTCAGAGTTCCAGGGTAATTTAAAGTCGCTCCCAGTCATGCGCACCATGTCTCAGCGCTCCCGTTGGTGAAAGATGGGCAGTTCTGTATAGCCAGGAAGGAATGCTGGACAGGGAGACATAGGCTGAAGAGTTAGTACATAGTGATATAGTATCTTTGGAGAAGTTAGATGGTCGGGGAGAAATGTACCCAACTTGACCGGAGGGTACGTCACAATAAACATATATATATATATATATTACGTCATTCTAAGTGTATTTTAATATTATCGAATGATAGTGCATGTGTGTGTATGTGCGTATAAAAGTACTTAGATTTTATATATATATTATAAAATGTCATTGAAGTTTTACAAACTTTGTAAAACTTTTGTGCAGGCATTAGGGGGACTGCCTAAGAGTTCAGGCACTCCCTCTGCTGGCACTGCATGAGCCAGCTATTCTGGCATGTGATCGCAAGAACCTCCAGATTGGCCTGAGGGGGACTGCCTGGGCTCTCAGGCAGTCTCCAGGATCGTGACCGCCGGCGTGGGATCAGCGGTGTGACAGAGCTCCCTGTACCATGGCTGGGTACCTCTGCCAAGCTCGCTTCCTAGCTGGAACTAGGAAACCTGAAGCACTTCTGCCTCAGTCGCCGCAGCTTGACTGGGATCCTTCTGGAGCTGTTCCACCCGACCAGGTATCGTCCCCTCTGCCTATTCCACTGCAGCCCTTCTTCCAGGCAGGTATCATCCCCTTTGCCTATTCCTCTGCAGCTTTACTTCAGGCAGGTATCGTCCCCTCTGCTTATTATGCTTGCTATTGCTTTAAAAAAACACTTGCAGGTCTCAGGCCTAGTTCTCTCAACCTACCCCAGAGCTTAAAGGGATCCTTCAGCCAGCAAACAAGTTTGAAGACTGTGACTGGGATCCCTAAAAAACCACACAGGACACAAAAGCAACAAAAATATTTAAACAGCTAACTGAAGAAGCTTAGGAAGAGCGAAATGGGTTTTGGCTGACAAGGACTTTTTTATACTTATGTGGAGAGTACTTTACTATTATTTTGTTTTTCTTTTCATTGGTGATTTTTTTAATATTTTTGTTAATAAATTACTATAGTATTTTAAAGAGTCCTCTACAGCCTCAAGAACCTTCACTGGGTGAAGTGCCATCCCCTTTATAGTGGCACTATACCTACATACCTCAGAGCCAGGAGTTAGGCTCAAAAAGGTGAGCTCAATACCTACCTTTATATTATATCGATTGATTTTATATTGATGATTTTACACACTGGCGGTTCTGTTCTTCTTTCTTTCTTGGGAAAATGCCGCTTATTGAAGGAGAGGCGTGATGCTGCCCTAAGAGCATAACTGCAATCTTTACGGAGCCAATTTACATAGGCTTCACTACATGTGAGTGGTTTGACTACTTAGGGGTTATACTTCACCATTGCAATTACTATCTGACTAGTGATGTCCCGAACTGTTCGCTGAACGGTTCGCGAATGGTTCGCCACGGTTCGCCACGAACGGTTCGCCGCGGACTCATCATTGAGTAAACTTTGACCCTGTACCTCACAGTCAGCAGACACATTCCAGCCAATCAGCAGCAGACCCTCCCTCCCAGACCCTCCCACCTCCTGGACAGCTCACTAAGAATGCAGCTTCACAATGGATGCTGTCCAGGAGGTGGGAGGGTCTGGGAGGGAGGGTCTGCTGCTAGACTTGATGAAGTGTACAACAAGAATGTTTTTATTGAAGGCTGTCGCCATGTCTGGACGATAATGGTATCTCCTGAACACACAAAAAACCCAAAAATACACACCATACAGTAACGCATTCCCCACATACCATACATCCCCAAATAGCTCCTGGTGCCAACTTTGATCCCTGCAAATTGCAGAGCTACAGAGCCTGAGAAATCGTTGTATAAAGTCTGGGCTTGAGGCTCCGTACGTACCCGAAAATAGCTCCACAGAATCATTTGGTTTCGGCTAGTTGTGCAGCAGCCAAACAGGAGAAAGGGCGCGAACCAATTGGCATCAATCAGCACACAGGGAGGAGAGGTGTCTCGCCTGCCAATCGGGAGAAAGGGCATGAAATCAACTTGCACCAATCAGTGCTCAGGGAAGGGAGGTGTTTCACCGGCCAATCGAGAGAAAGGGCGCAAAACCAGTTTGAATGATAGCCCTTCTCCGATTGGCCGTCACGTACTTCCAGGCAGCCAGCAGAACTCTGCGACTGTGAAGCCGACTCACAGCTCCAGAGGGTTGGCTAGAGCTTGCGTCTCTCTCTTAGGTAGCACCAGAGAGAGCGCTCTTCAGGCAGGAAAGCAAGGGGGCTAGAACAAAGGGATAGAAGGGATGGAGAGAACGTGAGGAATCTAGCCGTTTGGGGACATAGTGTAGGTTTATTGCGGGACTAGGAACACAGTTTGTTACATGGCTTACCCCCAGTTCCTTGGTTCGGCATACCCTGCCAGACCTCTACAGGTCGGCGTAGAGATGTCCGAGAGGACGGGGTCAATTAAGGTTCCAGTTCCAACTGGCAAGAGAGTCTGTCGGCATTGTTGTTCTGCTTGCCTGGCCGGTATTGCATTGTAAAGTTATATGGTTATAAGGCCAGCTACGCGGTTCAGCCAGACTGGAGGGTTATGGTCCGTCATCAGGGTGAAGAACCGGCCGTATAGGTAAGGCTGCAGTTTTTTGAGAGCCCAGACCATGGAAGGTACTCTTTTTCCACGGTGGCGTAACTGACCTCTCGGGGAAGTAACTTGCGGCTGAGGTAGGCCACTGGGTGTTCCTGTCCGTCATCCCCTACCTGGCACCAATCGGCACTCAGGGATGAGAGATATCTTGCCGGCTGTGACGGCACCCTCAGCATAAAAGGGTTAAAACGCCGTTTAGAAGATCTTCCCCTTCCAGATATGCAGGCACAGCTACTGCAGAACACCAATCCGCCGAACAGGAAACCATACGAATGCTGTAAACAGCCGAATAGGAAAAACCATACGAATAGGTTTACACTCCTAGCAGTCGAACTGGAACAGCATACAATAAATCCCCCCAAGAACGAGACAAAGCTCCGTGTTGAGGGTCAAGCAGTGAACAGACAGAGCTGTGGGTTTATTGTTCTTATGTACACATTCTTACACATTAGTACCACCCACAGGGTTTTGGAACACAACCAATAAACACATACAATACATTCAGACACTCCCACACAAAATCCTCCCTTCTGCCTGTGATACAATTAACTTACACAATGGGTAATTTAATTAGCACAAGCAGAGAAATACAATTTTTCCACATTATTCATAACTTGAAAAGTATGCATCAAATTCACATAAAACTTTCAGAATCAGCATACTCCAAATACAAACATACATCAAAATCATACAAATTGGTCAAGTGGTTCAAAAGATAGATCGTAGTCCTTTGTGACCACAGGAAGCATGGCTTTTCTGCCCAAAACCAGTTCCACAGAGTCTTTTATCCTGGAGATAATTAGAAGTAATCCAATTATCTCCAAGGACAGAGGCAAAACTCCATTGAACACAAGGCAGCAAAAAGACAGTAAAATACAATAAAATACACAAGGCTACATTTATGACATAAAATACAGACATGCAACATATGCCCAGATAGCTTAGGTCTTAGCGCACATTATTACTGAATGGCGCTCAGAGCACACACATACAGTTCAATTGCCATGGAGCCAAAGTCTTTCCCATAGTCTTTCATTATACGAATGGGCTCCATGGCATAGCTATCTGGGGTATCACTGCTCAAACAGGGCAAGCACCAAATGACCCGGCTTTCTTGTCTTTGCAGGGAAAATCAAGCCTTTTAACATGGGGCCATAATCCAAAGGCAACAGGCGAGCAACCAGGCTTCTCCAAAGCAATGTGGCGAGATTGCTCTCGTCACATCTCTCCCCTTTACCAAACAGACTAACAGGGTATCTGACCTCCTGCCGGTCAGTGCCCTTGTTAGTCCAGCAGCCCACCCACAAAACACAATCAACAGCACAGCCCACCCACAATAAATGGTTACTACACCTGGGTAGAGGAGAAGCTTGTCCATGTCCAGGTGTCTCACCACGGCTGTGCTGGGTAGGGGTATGCTGACTTGGTGGGTTGCTGAGTGGGCAGAGACCAGAGGTACTCTGCCCTGGTGCCAGCGCTACTGGGATGGTAGCTTGGTTGAAGCCTGGTTGTTGGAGGGGGAGACCGACTGTCTCCCCTTTAGACACACAGCCCTGCTGCTGGAGACCGACTGTCTCCCCTTTGGCTAAACAGCCCTGTCGCTGGGGGGCAGGACCGATCGTCCCTACCCCCTGTTCTGTATGTGCAGAGACCACGGTCCCATCTGCACAGTTGTGGGGCTTACTGTCTCCCCCTGGTACATTAAGCTGCCGCTGGGGAGAGGGGGTAACCAGCTCCTCTCCCATACATACTTCCAGCATAAAAGGGTTAAAACGCCGTTTAGAAGATCTTCCCCTTCCAGATATGCAGGCACAGCGACTGCAGAACACCAATCCGCCGAACAGAAAACCATACGAATGCTGTAAACAGCCGAATAGGACTTACACAGCCTTCCAACACTTCCTGGAAAGAGTCCTCTAATGTTTACACTTCCTTTACTGCAAATTCTGTTTAATTAAGAATGTCTTATCTCCTGCACTGTTAATAGCTTGCTAGAACCTTCATGATCCTCCGGTATGTAATTAAAGTTCAATTTACAGAGCAGGAGAGAAAAACCTTTAAACTAAGTTACATCTGATTGGAAGTGAAACCATTTATTTTAATGCAAGCTGTGTCAGTCACAGCCAAGGGAGGTGTGGCTAGGACTGCATAAACAGAAACAAAAGTGATTTTAACTCCTAAATGGCAGTGAATTGAGCAGTGAAACTTCAGAAGCATAATCTCTACACCAAAACTGCTTCATTAAGCTAAAGTAGTTTTGGTGACTATAGTGTCCCTTTAACCCCTTAAGGACCAAACTTCTGGAATAAAAGGGAATTATGACATGTCACACATGTCATGTGTCCTTAAGGGGTTAAAGCTCCCAACTTTAGATCAGATATGGCAAAGTTAAAATGAAAAGGTGTATTCCCTTGTTAGTGATAAAACAGCGAATGGACTAGCACATTTTAAAGGGTTACCCCAACCAAAAACAGGGTTACCCATGTAAGAAATAGAAAGAAAATAACTAAAACGTATCTCTGTTCCAGAGTTAAGGCCAAGTTCTCACTGCAGCCAGATCTTCCATGGCCGATGTCACTTCATGCCGCCGGATGTCAACGGATGTCAGGGAACGTGGACTAAGCGGAACATAGACAGCCTGTGGGTAGGGTTGATGCCATTGGCTGTATGGCGCCAGCATACTGAGCGTGTTGGCGTCAGACACCAATTTCACATAGAATTCACATGGCCAATGATTCAGCCGTTGGCGGCGTTAACTCTGTATGTTGAGCTTTTGATATAGAAAATGCCGCGCATACAGATTCTAGAGACACTATAAGCACTTCAAATCACTGAAGTGGTGATGGTCTTGGAACAACCCTTTAACCCCTTAAGGACCAAACTTCTGGAATAAAAGGGAAGCATGACATGTCACACATATCATGTGTCCTTAAGGGGTTAAGACAAAAAAAAATAAAAAATGACATTTTGGGTTATTGAACAAACTGGAAATTTGCCAGTAAATATAACATGTTATGTCAAAGTGCTGGAGATGCGTTATCCAATGTAACCTGTTTTAGCCCAGAATTTTTAAGTCTAGCTATGACGTCATTATTTTAAATTTTTTTTTTTTTTTTTTTTTAAAGGAGAGCCTGAGCGCGTGCTCCCACAAGGATCAACTGACCAATGAGCATCTTCCAGCATCGTGCGTGACCAATAGGCATCCACGCCAAGTATCCCCGAGCGCGGTGAGTAAAGGGAGCTCGGATGGGGCGGTTGGGCGGAGCTAGTCACTAACGATTCGCCCCTCCCACTTTCGATCATCTCGCCCGCCCCTTTCTCCCGCAAGCTTCTTCCCCGCCCTGGCCCCGCCCGCCGGCGGATGAGCCAATCGGTGAGCGTGATGGGCGGTGTTAGGGCGCTAGAGGGCGAATGTTTGCGCGCAGTGGGCGTGGCGGCTCCGGGTGCCCTGTGCAGTGAGTGCGGTGTGAGAGCTGTAGCGGGCGGACCGGGCTGGCAGTGCCTGGCTGGCTGCGTCACACGAAAATGCACTCGGATGCTGTCAGTAAGTAATGGAGGCACCCGGCGGCCCCCGGCACAGAGCTCACTGGGGGGGCCGGCTCGGGGTGACTGCGGCTGGGGGGCCGGGTATCGGGTGTGTACCGCAGGAAGGGAGCCGCGGGAACCAGTGCTGCGTAATAACAGCCGCCGCCA
Source organism: Pelobates cultripes (assembly GCA_933207985.1). Taxonomy (NCBI): domain Eukaryota; kingdom Metazoa; phylum Chordata; class Amphibia; order Anura; family Pelobatidae; genus Pelobates; species Pelobates cultripes. Next base: position 1,553,954 of record OW240923.1, on the reverse strand, counting down.
TCACCGTCTGGCTGTCCCATCCCCCTCCCTGACAGCACTGCCGAGAGCACTGCCAGGCTGGACAAGGGCTGTCTGGGAACTGCTGGCACCTCAGCCCTCATACAGTATGGCCCCCCAGGATGGCTGGCTAGCCCTGCTACCAAACTGCATCATGGGAAGTGTAGTCCCCCAACAGCTGGAGTCAGTATCCCAGTAACATGGGATGTATAAAAGTTGGCGTCCATGTCAAAATGTCATGGGAAATGCTGTGCATGACAGCTGGAGTGACTGTGCAGCATGGGAAATGTAGTCCATAGTAGCTGCAGTGAATGTCTCTACAACAGGGGGTGCTCAAAAGGTAGATGCCCAGATGTTTTTTAAAACTACAGCTTCCATGATGCTTTGCCATTCTAAAGACATACAAAGCATCATGGCAGTTGTAGTTTTACAACATCTGGACATCTACCCTTGGCACCCCTGCTGTGCAACATGAGATGTGTAGTCCACAACAGCCGGGGTAATTGTTTGTACAACATGGGATGTGTAGTCCACAACAGCTGTCTATGGTTATTGGAATACATAACAGCTGGTATGGTTTACTGGTGCACAGAAAATCACAGGTTTATTCACTATAAAGAATGAATTGTCAGGAATTCAAAGTAAAATTAAAAGTTAATGACTAAATAAATATCCAATCTGAAAACATGGAAAACGTTTCCAATTTTTGCTTAAAGGAACATC
>OW240923.1:1496154-1532908 GCA_933207985.1 Pelobates cultripes | reverse complement strand
TACAATCTGAAAACCCTTGCACCGAGAGGTCTTAATATAGACTTTGATCTTTTTAATTTTTTATAAAAAAAATTCTTATATTTTTAGTATAATTGCTATTGTTTATATCTGTACCTTCCAAGCCCTCTTTTTATGAATATGTTTATTTTTATTAATTTTTTAGCTTAATTTCTTTTAATATAGTGCTTCCATGTTTTGTACAAATTAAGTAACCACTTTTATAGACTGTATATTTTATATACTGTACTATTTATAATATATATTAATGTATACAAAATAATATATATTACCTCTTTAAGTATTTAGGTTTTACATCACTCAATCATACATATTACTATATTGGTTATATGTTTATTTGAAAACTCACTGTATGTAAGTACATCCCTTTTTGTTAATACTTATTGTATATGTATAATTTATTAATATGTTTATTATTATCCTCTGATATGCCTCTTTTGGGCTTTGAACCTGTGCCCCTTTTTGGGCTGGTGCTGTCTTATTGTCTGCCTGCCTTTGCAGGCAGACAGCATAATTAATACATTTTCGTCACCCCTTTTTAAGAGATGACGATTCCTTTTAGGCAGCCCATCCCCCTTACATCATTCAGAGGCTTACACATATGTCCCATTGAAACGGAACGCATGCGTTCCATTCGGCATCACGTGACGCGGACGTGTTTTAACCGTGCGTCACGTGACCTTCTTTTAACTACATATGTTTTAAGCTTCGAAAAAAAATAGCTGCAACTTTTTAACATTATATGTCTCTATATATTGCAATGTCCAAAAGTGTTATTTATGATATGTACTATGCAAATGAGATTATGATGACGTCATTATGGCGGGAAATTCAAATTTCAATAGTATCATTGTACCCTATATAAACTCATGTATGTCAGGTTCTTTTTATTATCTACTTGAAGAAGCCTTTTTAGGCGAAATGCGTCTAGACTGTTTTTACTATATTGTAATAAAGGAATTATTTTGGCACAAAACATTTTGATTGCCATATTCCTTTTTTATTATTCTTGTTTACTTTACACATTTTTACCTGACTACATTGATATTCAGCACTTAATAAAGAAGCACAAAGAATCCGTAGGTGGGGATTATACCACCCATACGCTTACATCGAGCAGTATAAGCCTGCTCTAAATATTGTAAGTAAATTTTCTATTTCTTAAAAAAAAAAAAATGTTTATTCATAAAACAGAGAGCACTATATTTTACTCTTTTTACTTTTGGGCTGGACCATACCAACACTGGACTTCGGATTCGTCTCATATATCTGCCAGCCAGCGCCACTTCACATATCCTTGAGTGGGGATTATTCCACTTCACGCATCCAATACCAGAGCTGGACTTTAGCTCTGCAAAGTGTGAGTAATAATGATTACCACTATTTTATAATTTTAATTTGTCTACATACTGTACCATTGGAGTCCTGCTCTTGTTTTCTTTCCGCATATGCTTCACCGAATCTCAAGTATATATCCGTGAAGACTTGCTCCATTTTATATTTCAAGAGTCCTCCCTATAAGCGTGGATTATATCACTCTGGCTTTATGATAAATTATCTGGACTATTATTAATACTTTTACCATTTGTTTTGAGGCGCACCCTTTTTTCTGTTTTGTGTTATATTGTATTTCATTTTCTGAGACATTTGAAGCTGACCACCAAGTAGTATCTTTAGTATCGGCATTATAGGCTTTCTGTCCTAGACATATTAACTTGCCAACAGGTGTGGTATACAATGGCCCTTTCCTGGCTAAACATACATGACCTATAATAGAGGTTTTTAACCGCCACTCTGATTTACCTCTAGTACTTACTTGATGATCAGACTGAGAAAGTATTTGTTGTTCATATGTCTCAGAACCAGGGTACCATACTTCCTTTGCCTCCCATGGCCACTGGTCTCCCATATTAGTACCTCCACATACATAGCAATTAGTTACATTAAGACTACCCGCAATACTCTCAGCCAAATCAATAAATAGGTTCTTAACATTATGGGGAATTTTATCCTCAACACTCATCTCCTCATAAAAGGAATGAAAAACCTGATGAGTTTGAGTTGCTATCGTCTCAGTTTCAAGTCCTACATATATTATGGTCCCTGGATTTACTCCTGTGCCATATATTTGGAACCCAAATAGATTTCCAAACTTATCAATAAAATGTTGTGGATTAGAGATGGTCATATGGACAGGATTACATTCCATAGACTTACAGTGTGGTGTAGTGGGCAACCTTTGGATAATCATATCTTGATCTACTGTTTTTCCCCAGGTCGCCCACCCTACACAAGACCAATATGGACAAAAATTAAAATCCCTATTTGGGCAATCAGGATCAGTAGATCTCTTACTGGGACATAAATATTTATCATTAAACCCATAAGTTCGTTCCCATTTAAGATTACCACATACATTCCAAGGTTTTCCACTACCAGAGATCGCCTTACATGCATCAAATAGTAGAATGCCCGTAGAATGTATGGTATTTATCACAGTCCTAGTTATCAAGGTCCCCTGGGAGTTACTGTTCCGAATTACCAACCAAATTGTATGAGGTTGGGATTGGGGATGAAAACATTTAGGCTCTCCTGATATTGGTTTGCACACACTAATCTATATCTAAATATCTACACTTAGATACAGATCCCCTACACTCATACTGTGAGTGCCAAATGAGAGTTTGGGATATTTGGTTACCTGTATTTGTAGTCTTAATGCAGCTAACACAACTCTATATGACCTCACCTTTACCTTCCTGAAAAATAACAAAAATGCCTAAACACATAGTATAACATATTATTTCAGAAGTCCTCATTTCTACTCTTCGACCGTGCGACGGCACCTCAGCTTCTTGATTGTGAGGGCTGCAAGGATTGTCGTTCTTCTGATCCTCACTTTTCTTCACAGAGGTCCCTTCGAGACACTCTGGCTATGACACGTAGGTAGGTGGTCAGGCTTTATTATGGCCGTCAAAACGCCTATTTGCTGATATCTGTTGTTACTTTCAACTAAGATGTCCCAATATCTCCTCGTATTATTTCTCACTCCGACTGAGCTACCCGCTTTAACCGGATCTTGCAAGGATTTTCAGAATCTGGAATAGCGTGCCAAGAATCTTCCGCTGGTTTAACCCTAGAATGATGAATCCACTGAGTCACTTCTGCCACCTTTACAGCTGTTGGAGTAGATAAAAGAACAACATAAGGAGCCCTCCACTTTGGACTTAATGGAACAATATTCCATTCTTTTATCCACACTTGATCTCCCGGTTGATAGTGTAGGAAATTTGCATTCCGTGAGATATTTGTTTTCCAATTTTCTGAACAAATCGAATCAGAGTGTCTTGCAGTTAAAACCGTATATTTATTACAATATACACATCATCCGGTAACAACAAAAGTCTGTTTTAAAATCATATGGACCAATAGACAATGTATATTCACTTCTAGATCTTATCTTATATAAGCTTACTGTCTCAGAACAGTTTTTCTCATGTATTTCTGTTTTTCCTTCTATTTGATGCCAACATATCATGCCTTTATTGTATGTCCATGCTGGTTGAATTGGTATTTTATTTAATTTCATTTGACACGTGTCATTATTCTCCCAGCACCATGATACCTCTTCTAGAACATAAGGGCAGACATAATCACCATCGTTTAACAAACAATTTTCTGTATTCAGCATGTACTCTACAGTTTTTACTCCCACTAGGATTTTATCATTTTGCTTATTATCCATTTGCTTATTATCCATTTTTATCCATTTAGAATTCACTATTTTACCCAAATCAATATACTTGAATCTGTTGTAATTAACTCCTCTAGTAGGGAGAAAAATAGCAAAAGCACAATTTTCTATTGTGTCTTCCAGACATCCTAACCATTGTGTATGCCAGAAAGCTCTGTAGTAAAAACTTATTTTAGGCACTTCAAGAGGGACTTCATAAGGCCATTGATGGTTAAAAAGAGCTTGCAAGAATATTTTTGCATTCGTATTGATGTCCATTTGTAAAGCTATACATCCTAAGGCTAAAGAGGTATCAGTTGCAATCTTTTCCATTCCCACACTGATGATATACTTTTTATTAATGAGATTCTTAATAATGGAAATGTCTGTTCTGTAGTTATTGATAACTGTTTGCATTTGTATCTTAGATAATAACAATGAAGCATCCTGTGATTTACTACCTGCAGCTGCTAGTGTACTCATTCTAGCTGCTAATGATTCTATATTTACTCCATTTAGCACACTTGCTCCTACACCTAAACCACCTAATATTGTGTTATACCACTCACGTTTTCTTCGTGTATTCACTGGTCTTGAGAAAGTGGTGTCTTGTTTTAACCAATAATAAAAATCTTGTTGTATTCCTACTGTATATTCCTGACATTGTGGGAATGTACGTGTAATGTCCCATTCTGACATGTTCAATGAATATGTGTATATACTAAATGAAGCCCCAAATAAGACTTTGTGATCATCATCTTTGTATATTCTAAGGGGATCTTTTCCTTCCTCTTCTACAAGATTAAAATCATCTGTTATTCTTTGTTCTGGAGTCCAATTATCATGAAATGTCGTGATTGTGAATGCATATGAAAGCGAAACAGTGTTCCCATTCCTATTTATTATATGTCTCATAACAAAAATAGGTATCCATAACCATGAAGGTTTTCTAGATTTTGGATGCCAAGGCCACATAGTGACTTGGCCTGCACATTTAGCTGGGTTTTGATAGGTAAATGAGCTCTCTTGTGTTTGTTCGAGTACTTTTACTTTAGCATTTGTGTAAGGATTAACAAGTGTATCTATTAAGTACATGTAGCAAATTAACCCATCATCGTTAACACTTCTCACATTAAACATAGTAAGGGTAAAGGTGTTGTCTATACCAGTAGGTACCACACACCTACTCTCAGTATTATTTTGCATTATATATGTCCTATCCTTGGTAATATTAATGATTAAATCAATTTCCAATTCCTTCTGACAATCATGTGGTGTTCCATGTATTTCTATCAACTCAGGAATAACATATCTTTTACTGCTTTCTACTCTGAGTGGTTTATCTTGTAACTTCAATATCCAATGAGCTACCCTCTGGCTATGTACTCCTAAATCAGAACAATTTTGTAACAGTTTTAAAGGCGTGTGGGGGGTTTGTAAAATTAGCTGTCCAAATCCTACAATGTGTTGTGTTTTTTCTAAAGCCCAACATACAGCCAAGAGCTGTTTTACACAGGAAAACATTCCCCTTTCCACTGGAGACATGATTTTAGAAAAATATCCCAGTATTCGTAAGGAGCCATGTTGCCCTTGCATCAAAATTGCTATTAATGAAGAGACACCTGCGTAACATTGAACAATATATGGTACTGTTTCAATGGGAGCAGCTAACACAGGCGCTTGTGTAAGAGCATCTTTTAACACGTTCCAACTCTTTTCAGCTTCCTCTGTCCAGAGTAGCTTATCTGTATTAGCACTATCTTTTAGCATATTGTACAGGGGTTTTGCTATTCCTGCCATATCATAGATGAATTCTCTGCTAAAATTTACCAAACCTAAAAATTTCCTTAGATCAGACACTGTCATTGGCCTTGGCAATTGCTGTAACGCTTTAACCCTTGCTGTTCGTAGTGTTTTACCTGCTGGATCTATATTTACTCCTAAGAAAGCCACGCTTTCTTTCAAGATCTGCACTTTGAATGTGTTCAGTTTTAACCCATTATCTGCCAGTGCTTGACAAATATCACACAGTATCTGCTCATGCTCTTCCCTTGTTACTGTTTGAACCAACAGATCATCAACATATTGCAAAATCTTGCTCCCATACCCCAGGGGTTCCAATACTTGAGCCAATGCTTTATGAAAATAAGCTGGCGAGGAGTGGAAGCCCTGTGGCAGCACCTGGAACAAATATTGATGATTTTTAAAGGTAAAAGCAAAACAATACTGACTATCTGGATGTACTGGTATTGAGAAAAACCCATTGGCTATATCCAGAACAGAAAAATACTTAGCATTGCCGTCTACTTGTGCCATGATATCTGGTGAGGAGGCCGCTATATGGGCTGCTGGTGGGGTATACTTATTCACCACTCGCATGTCCACAATTAAACGATAAGAGCCATCTGGCTTGATTATTGGCCAAATGGGGGAATTACATTTGGAATTACCCACTCTCAGCACTCCTTGAGATACCAATGCCTCTATCACTTGACTCACACCTTCTTCTGATTCTTTTGGAATTTTATATTGTTTTACTGCAGGAGGGTCTGGTCCTTCAATGACAACTTGTAAATTCATTCTCCCACAATCTTGTTTAGACTTAGACCATACTGTGGGGTATTTTTCTTTAAGATAGGTTTCAAAATCATCATCTTGTTGTATAGAAGGTGACACTTCACCCTGGTTTACAGACATGACATGACTATACCATCCTAAATCATTAGGTTTAACCACTCCACCTGATTTGCTCTCACCTGGAGCTTGCCACAAAACCAAATTCAATAAATCCACATACAACTTTTTTCCATTGATAACATCCATCCCCAAAATAGTACAGTGGGAGGAAAGGTCGACCCATAAGTCACAATTTATTTTACCTCCTTCAAATTTGATGTAATTATCAGTGGATAGAGTTGCATGGGCATGTGCTCCATTAAAACTTAGAAGGGAAATTGTTGGTGCTTCAATTTTTAAAGGCAAGCTTTTGTTGGTTAAAGACACTGCAGCTCCTGTGTCTACTAAAAACTCTGTTATATTCCCCTCTAGTGTTCCATAAATATATGGCCTTCCATCTTCACCCAGAGTAATATCAGTGAGATAGACCAGAGAACAACTAGGGGTTACACATCCCTATTTATTAGTGTGGTAAGCAGAATTCACTTGTGGACTTGTGACTGCTTCCACCTTCATTTCAATGGCATTTAACATCCGTCTACACTCTTCATATGGATTTGATATTTGAGGGGGGTTTGAAGATGTATTTTCGGTTTCTACAGCTGCCACTCTCTGTAGATTCTTATAGCCTGGCACAATGCCATTTTCTTTCCCTTTCACTGTGTAAGATTTTTCTTCATTCTTGGGACAATATCTCCTAACATGACCTTCTTGGTTGCATTTAGAGCATATCATAGGACTATTCTGACTAACCCTATAATATCTATCTTGGGATGGGGCCGAATAATTTCTAGTACCCTGGTAATTTTGTGGTTTACTCATAGACCTCTCCCTAAAATTACCATTTCTATTATTATTTTCATATCTTCCTCTACCTTCTTCACGAGACACATAGTTAATAGGGGCCAGACCTGCTGAAGTATCCCTAGAGAAAAGTGTGTCTGTGAAAGCAAAAATCTTAGCTGTTTCTGTGTTTTTCTTTTGCAACAATTGCAAAGATTTCATTATTTCCGTAGCAGCAAAATCAACTGTGGGTGAATCAAAAGCTCTTAATTTGATCTCATTTGGCAACCCTGCTATTCTAGAGACAAATTCAGTAACACTCTGCTTATGTTGTTCTTTAGACATAGCAGATGGTTGTGTATCCGTAATCAAATTCCATGCCTTATTCCACAAATTAGCACAAACACGTATATCATCATTTTTCTCCATTTTGAATGAATCAAGAGTAGAAAATTGAAAATTCTCCACACCAGTTGCACACTGTACCACCATTAGCAATCTCTGTGTATTGTTTGGAAACAATTCCTCCAACTCAACTCGGGGCTTTTCACTTGACTTCTCTTCCAACACATCAATGAGTTTAACTTTAACCCATTCACTTAATGAAGTTGGCAGCCAGATCAAAAGACCTCTTGTGGCTACCACATCATCAAATTGTCTTTTATTCATTTCACCTTCAAAAACACTCATATTGTAAAAAGGTCCTCTCTTTTCATCATATTTAGGCAAATCCTTAATCAATTTAGCCAATTTGAGAATATCCAACTGACCCTTTCCTTGGACATTACCCAATTTATTTTCTATGTCACTCCTTGCCTGTTCGGTATCACAACTCAATCTTTGCGCTATTATATTATCACTTTCCTCTTTCGAAGTAAAATCCAAATCTTTCTGATTTGTAGCTTTCCACAAAATATCTGTAGCACTACCCAGATTAGTAATCTGTCTCTGCAAATTGTCAAAATTAGTAACATTTATGTCTAATTCTTTAGACATGTGAGACAGGGTTTTATGGGTTCTATCTAACAAATCAGTCTGGTTCCTAAGCATTTCTTTCATTTATATTAATATCTTCATTTTCTTCATCCCTACTAAAACTTTTCAACAATTGCCGAGAATTTTCTATTTGAGTTTTTGTTTCAGTTAACGTGGATTCCAAGTCACTATCAAAAGAGAGCCTTGGGGGCAATCTCCCTTCTGTTAACAGCTTTTGTGGAGATTTCACAGTTTTGCTGGGGGGGCTAGGGAAATAACTAGTCCTTGTGACAACACATACATTTTTCAGTTGTTCTAACAAAACATCTCTTTTTTGTTTTGATGTACTACATGCATAACAATTGCTGGTCTTTTTAAGTTGACACCATTCATTCATTGCATCATTAGTTTCCAAAAAGCTCTTTGCCAGTAATGCAACTTTTTGACTTTCCTTTTTAAATACATTGTTGTGCTCTATCTCACTTAATCCGTCTATCAATTTCAATAAACAATCATTCCAAATACTTTCAGGATTATTAGATTTGGCAGCAATCTTTTGCAGCCACTCCATAATTAACTTAAACAGTTAAAACACTTTGTTTAACAAAACTTTTTACATATGTTTTAAAACAAGACACATACCCATTAAGTATTTTGGTTCCACAGATATGGCCACTTTCTGATAGAAGAATACTTTCTGGAGTATGTAGTTATTCTTGAGAATCCTCCGAAATGCAATCTTCGATCTGCACGTCGTCACAAATTACTTGATAAAGTGTGGATAAAAAGGACCCGGATTGTCCATCTCAATTATTTATCTTCAAATTCTTGCTTCAGTACTGAACATACAAATCTGCCGCGTCAGTAATAAGTCAGTAATAATTCAGACTTAAATCTAAGTTGCCCACATTCTCCACCATTAAATGTAGGAAATTTGCATTCCGTGAGATATTTGTTTTCCAGTTTTCTGAACAAATCGAATCAGAGTGTCTTGCAGTTAAAACCGTATATTTATTACAATATACACATCATCCGGTAACAACAAAAGTCTGGTTTAAAATCATATGGACCAATAGACAATGTATATTCACTTCTAGATCTTATCCAAGCTTGACGTTAAAAGTATTGGTAAAATATTCTAGCTGCAAAGGTTTTTTATATGTTTAAAATTCAATTACATAGGGTGTATACATAATGACATAAGGTTTGCCTGCTTTAAAATAATTGGTTATCTAAGAAAAAAAAAAAAGGTGGTAACTTAGTATTATTCGATATCTATGATTAAAGCCATACGTTATATTGTTTTGGTAAGTTACACACAAAGACCTTCTAGAGACTTCTAATTACATGATGGAATGAATGATTGCCTATAGAAATGTGAACCTTCACAGGAATTCAGGCTTACAAGGCTAGGTCAAAGGTTATTATAAGCAGGATCCACAAGTCTCTATCCATCATTCTTGACTTAAAACCATATGTGTGTAAATTACAGTATGTGTATAAATTACAGTATGTTTGTAATGTATCTGGGTAGGCTCCTCGATGTCTGGATATGCTTAGAATAATAACTTACAATATTTCTACATTCCTACAACACGTTGAATACATTTAAAGTTTATAAAAATATTTTTCAGATAGGAATGAACAGGTGGATATATGTTCACAGGTAACCTATCTTGCACCCATTTCTGTACTTCCTTCATAGTTTTACCCAACTCTACAACCTGCTGCCGAGTAATTCCTTCACCCAACTGATTCAAGTCCCTCCTTAGATTACTGAATATGGGAGGTAGACGCCCATATTCGATTTCAAAGGGAGACAGACCAATTCTTCTGGTAGGAGTACTACGTATCGGCAACAGAGCTATTGGCAAAAGGACATTCCACTTGAGCTGAGTTTCCTGACACATTTTAGACAATTGGGTTTTTATTGTTCTGTTCATCCTTTCCACCTTTCCAGAACTCTGAGGTCTATATGCTGTATGAAGTTTCCACTTAATACCAAGCACATGAGTCAATTGTTGTAAACACTGATGGATAAAAGCTGGACCATTGTCTGATCCGATAGAGCAAGGAAGTCCATATCTGGGTATAACGTCTTGCAACAAAAATCGCACAACTTCTCCTGCCTTTTCTGTACGAGTTGGACAAGCTTCTACCCAACCTGAATAGGTACACACAGCTACCAACAAGTAATGATAACCCCAACATTTAGGCATTACAGTGTAGTCTGTTTGCAAATCTGACATTGGGAGTCCTCCCATATATTGAACTCCAGGTGGTTTGATAGGGCCTTGTCTTGCATTGTTTCGAGCACACAAAACACATCTTCGAAATATAGCTTGAGTAAGATTGGATAATCTTGGTATGTAGAAATGTTTCCTGAGAGGTTCTTCCATACTATCTCTTCCTGAATGTGTACCATTATGGAAGTTCTGAACAATCTCTATAGCCAGAGATGTCGGAATAACTATTCTTCCATCTTCTAACTGATACCAATTATTCTTCAAGTATTTCCCAGCTTTAGTCTTCAACCACTCCAGATCTTGGGTTGTATAGCTGACCACCAAGTAGTATCATTAGTATCGGCAGTATAGGCTTTCTGTCCTAGACATATTAGGAGTCCATTGAGACAGAGGTACCTGCACAAGGGCAGCAACATACCCCACATATTCCTCTTGCCCGGATTCAGCGGCATGTTTTGCTGCACTATCGGCCATGTGATTTCCTTTTACTACATCACTATCACCTTTCAGATGTGCCCTGCAATGTATAATACTGACTTCCTTCGGTTCCCATACCACCTCTAACAGTTGGAGTATTTCTGCTGCATACTTGATTTCTTTCCCTTCTGAATTCAACAATCCCCTTTCTTTATACAATGCTCCATGGGCATGGGTGGTTAGAAAAGCGTATTTTGAATCTGTGTAAATATTCACTCTCAACCCTTCAGCTAATTGCAAGGCCCTTGTTAATGCAATCAGTTCCACCTTCTGTGCTGATGTCCCTTTCGACAGTGGCCGTGCTTCTATCACCTTGTCTATAGTTGTTACCGCATACCCTGCATAACGTATACCTTCTTTCACATAACTACTACCATCTGTATAATACTGTATGTCCGGATTCTGGATGGGGAAAATCATGAATCTACTCGCTGCAAAATCTCGTGGTCACTACTCTATCCTAATTCTCCTTGACCTGTTTGTGGCTTTGACACTGTTGATCATCAACAGCTTCTTCTCATCCTCTGCAATATCGGTCTACAAGATATTGCTCTCTCCTGGTGCTCCTCCTACCTCTCCCAGCGCTCTTTCAGTGTTTCTTTCTCTAGCTCTGCTTCTTCTCCCCAACTCCTCTCTGTTGGTGTCCCCCAAGGTTCAGTTCTTGGTCCCCTACTGTTCTCCATCTATACTGCCTCCCTTGGTAAACTCATTAGCTCCTTTGGCTTCCAATATCATTTCTATGCAGATGACACGCAAATCTACCTGTCCTTTCCTGATCTCTCCCCGTCCCTCTTGACTAGTATCTCTGACTGCCTCTCTGCTGTTTCTAACTGGATGGCTGCCCACTTCCTTAAACTAAAATTGACCAAAACTGAAATTCTGGTCTTTCCTCCCTCAAGTGTTGTTACTCCTGTGTCTGTCTCCCTCCAAGTCAACGGTGCTACCATCAGCTCCACCACACAGGCTCGATGCCTAGGTGTTCTCTTTGACTCCGACCTCTCCTTCAAGCCTCATGTTCAGTCTATTGCCAAATCCTGTCATTTCCATCTCAAAAACATTGCGCGCATCCGCCCCTACTTAACGCCAGATGTGACTAAGGTGTTGGTCCATTCCACTGTCCTTTCTCGCCTTGACTACTGTAATCTGCTTCTCAGTGGTCTTACGTGCTCCCAACTAGCGCCTTTACAGTCCATTATGAATGCGGCGGCGAGGCTCATCTTCCTGTCTGCACGCACCTCCCATGCCTCACCCTTCTGTTAGTCCCTACATTGGCTTCCTATAAAATATAGAGCTCATTTTAAAATTCTGGTTCTTGCTTTCAAATCTCTACATAATGCAGCTTCCACCTATCTATCCTCCCTTATACAAAAGTATGTCCCGTCTAGGCCCTTACGCTCTGCTGAAGACTTACGTCTATCTTCTGTCCGTACTCCCACCTCTGATGCTCGCCTTCAAGATTTCTCGAGGGCTGCACCGTTCCTGTGGAACTCGCTTCCCTCCTCCGTTAGATGCTCATCCAGTCTCCACTCCTTCAAAAAATCGTTAAAAACCCATTTCTTCATAAAAGCGTATCAATTAAACTGTTAATAGCTCCTGACTGATTCCTCTTCTGCAACTGTCACTAGTCTAATACTATCCTTACCTTTTTGTGTCATTTTACCCCACTCCCTCTAGCATGTAAGCTCATTGAGCAGGGCCCTCAACCCCTCTGTTCCTGTGTGTCCAACTTGTCTGGTTACAACTACATGTCTGTTCGTCCACCCATTGTAAAGCGCTGCAGAATTTGACGGCGCTCTATAAATATGATGATAATAATAATAATAATAATAATAATAATAATAATAATAATAATAATGAAGATCAGGCCTGCTTGAAAACACTTCATCCATTATCTCCAAACAATCATGTTGACTTTCAGTAGTCTGGGGCAGAAGAGTAGCTGGATTCAAATTATTGACAGTTTCGAGGTGTACTCTTGGATTTTCACATAACATAGCTTGATATTTGGTAATTCGACTGTTACTAAACCAATGATTTCCTTTGTAATCCAATAGGGTCTGTACTACATGGGGTACTCGCACATAGAGTTCCTGACCCAATGTGAGCTTGTCAGATTGTGCTACCAACAGGGCAGCAGCGGCCACTGCTCGCAGACAAGGTGGAAGACCACTGGCCACGGCATCCAACTGTTTGGACATATAAGCTACATGTCTTTGCCATGATCCCAAATACTGAGTTAATACTCCCACAGCCATTCTTCTTTGCTCGTGTACGTACAGATAGAAAGGACGCGTGTTATCTGGTAGACCTAGGGCTGGGGCACTCATAAGTGTTTTCTTAACATCCTCAAATGCCTTCTGTTGTTTAGAGGTCCACAAAAAGGTCCCATTATTCTTTGACCTTCGGAAATATGGAATCCTAAATATTTAATAGTTGACTGGCACAATTGCGCTTTCTTCCTTGATACCTTGTATCCTGCTCTCCATAGAATGTGAAGCAAATCATAAGTTGCTTGTTGGCATATCTCTTTAGTAACAGCGGCTATCAAAAGATCATCCACGTATTGAAGCAATACACATTCTCCTGGGATGGACTTGAAATCTTGTAAATCCTGACTTAATGCAGATCCAAATAGGGTAGGTGAATTCTTGAACCCTTGAGGTAGTCTGGTCCAGGTCATCTGACGCTTTGAACCTGTAACAGCATCTTCCCATTGGAAAGCAAAGATACACTGACTCTCAGCAGCAATCCGAAGGCAAAAGAAAGCATCCTTAAGGTCTAGAACTGTGAAGTAGGTTGCCCCACCTGGTATCAAAGCAAGCAGATTATAAGGGTTGGGTACAACTGGGTGTATATTGACTACTGCATCATTAACTGCTCTCAAATCTTGTACAGGACGATATTCATCTGATCCTGGTTTCTGAACAGGTAATAATGGAGTGTTCCAGGGGGAAGTACAGAATTTTAGGATGCCATACCTTACGAACTTATCCAAGTAGGTCTGTACGTTTTTCTTAGCCTTTTGAGGTATATGATACTGACGTAGGCTCATAGGATAGGCCCCAAGCTTTAGTTCAATATGTATAGGTGGAATATTACGAGCAAGCCCAGGTGGATTACTCTCTGCCCATACTCCTGGAATGTCAAATAAAGGTTCATCACTCTTAGGGTTTACACTTGTCATTATGGAGTAGAAGCGCCATTCTTCTTCCCTTGGCACCGATACCACCATTATGCCTGGTAATCCATTAAACCTCAGAGACGTTGATCCATTAGGTAGAAAAGTTATCTGGGCTTGAAGCTTCGATAATAGATCTTGTCCTAGAAGTTGAATCGGACTCTGGCATATATAGGAACTGGTGCTTCAGCAAATGGCCTCCCAGAATGCAAGTGCGACTTTTAAGAACCGGTCTAGCTGCGCTTCTCCCAGTAGCTCCTATCACAGTTATAGTTTTTCCTGAAGGCGGAGCCACCATCTTAGTCACCACAGAATGTTCAGCACCTGTGTCGATCATGAAAGAACTTCTCTTTCCCCCATTGCTACATCGACCATAGGCTCCGCTCGGCCAAGGGAGATGGCGCCCGGTCAGTATCAATAGTCTTCCATGACAGTGTCAGCCAGACCTACAAAAATCTCTATCCTCTATCTCTTCGTCTCTGAATAGGTGGATAATATCTATCTCCTTGAACACTCCCTCTACTATTCCTACCGTTCCCTCCAAAACGTCCTTTTGCCCTATAACTACCACTCTAACCTCCCCGTACTCTTCTCTCTCCTTGCCTATTATTTTCATAATGCTCTCTCTGTGGACACTCATTCTTCCAATGTCCTTCCTCTCTACAAAAGGCACATTGATTCCTACTTAAAAGGTCACTTACTCAGCCTATTCTCGACTCCTTTATTCATTCACTTCCCGGTCTTTCTACACTTGTGATAGCTACCACTAGCATATCTGCCTTCTTCCTCATTTTACGTTCTTCCTCCCACTTTATCTCAGTTTCCCTATTCATATACACTTTATTTGCAATCTCCATTAGCTGTGATATGGACATCCCTACAAATCCCTCTAACTTTTGCAATTTTCTTTTAATATCACCTTGGGCCTGGTTGACAAATGCTGAGTTAATCATTCGAGAATTCTCAGGAGCCTCTGGATTAAAAGGAGTATACAACCTATATGACTCCAATAATCTTTCATAAAAGGCAATAGGTGACTCATCAACCTTTTGCAACACCTCAGCCGTCTTTGACATTTTGATTGCCTTCTTCCCTCCTGCCTTCATGCCAGCAATAATGGCTTCCTGATAAGCCCTTAATTGGGGCATATCAGCATCATTCACATTCCAATTTGGGTCAACATTTGGATAATGGGCTGCAGCCCATGCAGCTGGATTGGCCTGATTTTGAGTACGGGCCGTTTCCTCAAGCGCTTTAATAGCCGCTTGATTAATCCGGGTCCTTTCCTCACAATTAAATAAAGTTAATAATAATTGCTGGCAATTGCTGTTTGTATAATAGAGGTAACCAAATCTGTCATGACTTGAGGTTTGTCGTTATACGAAGAGTTATGAGTCTTCCAATAGAATAGATCAGTTGTGGTGAAGGGGACATATACAAACACTGGATCTGCCCGTTGTATTTGGCCATTTTCATCAACAGGTGTTTGGCCCGGTGTAAGTCGGAGGAGCATTTGGTAATGTCGGGGTTGAAGGGTACCAGTCATCTGTCGGGTTAATATAGGACTTCTGCAAGGCTGTTTTATAGTAAGTTCTGGTCTAGGGGTAATAAGGTAAGGAGAAAGAGGCGGGTTCATTTTACCGGGCGGAAGGTCAGTCAACAGGATGTTGCGGGCCGGGCTGATAGGAGCCTGACCAGGAACCATAAGTGACGTTAATTCCAGATATATAGAACTAGTGGAGGTAGGTACCGGAAGGGGAGGACTCAGGGCAAGTGGGCTGGGCTCTAAACTAGATGAATGAGTGGGCAGGGACAATGGGAAAGGGGGAGCGGCAACACCAGCAGCACCTCCTCTAACCTTAGAGGAGGAGTAAGGAGGTGGGAGGGAAGTTCAGACAAAGAGGGAGAGTCTAAAATGGGCGGGGTTGCGGCCTTGATGGACAGGCGAGTCCTGGCCACCATGAGACGACATTGCTCCTCGTGGCATACCTTAATCCATTTAGGCAATTCTTCCACAATCTGTTTCCAACAATCAATATACGGAAACTGATCATAGAATTCAGGCCTACTAGATACAACCGCGTGCACATGTTGCACTAGAGTTAGATCAAGACTACCACATGGAGGCCATGCGGTCACCAAGATAGGCCACTCTCTACTACATAATGTAGTCAAACGCTTTGGGAATAATTTCACCCCAAAATCACAAACTTTATATCCCTTTGCAAAGTTTTCAACATACACGACAAGGGATCAACAATCTTTGAGTCAGACGCACCCATACTGGCAACGGAGCGTCTAATACAAAGAAATACAATACCCCAAACACACTTCCAACGATGACACTTGTTTCCCTGGCAACAGCACCACGTGGCACAGTAGCTAGGCCAAACACACACGAAAACATGCAGAGAATTCTCGTACATACAGTCTCACATATCATGACGTCTCACTCACAAAGATTTACCAAACACTAGATACTTATCTCTGTAACTATAAATCAAACCCTACAATTATCCACAATATAAATCAACTTTTAACTAACCGACTATATCACATTCTAGTAACCTCATCTTTACAGTCAGTGGTTATGGTACGGTTAGCAAGTGGTTATAATACAGTTTTAAAGTCACAGATCAGTTAGTAACAGTTATGGTGTTACACATATACCATAAGACAACAGTTTTTAGTAATTTTTACACAATGTCAGTAGTTCTAGTACATGTTAATGGTTATAATACCGTGCGCTATTATACAGTATACACACAATTTACACTCCCACTAAACGGCAGAGCTCAAGCTTTCTAGCAGAACATACAATTCACCAACTACAGTATATTTAACATCATTTACAATAATCCCAACTATTCTAATTGGCCAGCACCTCAAGAACTATCGAACTATTTACACCAGGATTCGGTTAGTCTACGCTGCCCAAGCACCACATATAGCAAACCAGTGGGCGCAATTTACAACAGTACCCATTTAGTCTATCTACTCTATCAATAGTCTAGTGGCTGAATTTACAACCGCGCACACTTAGCCAAGATAGATTGAGAACTAGCAGACGGAATGTACACCAAAATCTGCTTAGTCTCGCCGACCTCCCCGACCTAGATACCGAAATTTACACCTAGACACGCTAGTCAAGACAGGACAACTGTGTGTGGCATAAACTATTTACACCAAGATTTAGCCTGACCCAAACCACCTATATTAGACGGGCTGACTACAGAGCGTCTAATTTCCAGATAAGCATTGCGCCTTCGCTTCCTCCCTCCAGAGGGAGGGGGCAATCCAATAACCGGTTCCAAATATAAAACTCCTTGTGGGCCTACCACGCTAACAGTATCAGTCTTACCTCTTCGTTCCTGAACCTGGGCTCACTCATCGACAGGGCACCCCGGTACCTACTACGTAAAGGCCGATGATCTCCTGGGCAGCCCGAGATGAAGGGATATCCACACAGAAGTTCAGGGGTGCTGCCGTAGAGAACGTTGGTAAAAAGGTTTACCGTCTCAAATCTCTGCGCCAGCTTCCGTGCGATGAGGTTCCCAGACCCAATGCACCAAAGATGTAACCGAGTAGACTTGCAGAAGCCAGACACAAAGAGATGAATGCAGGTTTTCAGGAAGTAAGAGGTCTTTATTAACATACCGATCGGGCCTCAGATGAACTAACGTTCCAAAACAGGTCTGAGGGACAAAACATATGGAGTACATGCTTTTTATAGAACTATAACTCCTCCCATTAATAGCTCCACCCGCATATACCCTTTACCAATCAGTGGACAGGATTTGGATTTCCTCATATGGGCAGACCACATGGCTCATCCGAAACAAAGGAGAAAGGAGTGTAATTTCAGTTCCTGCATTCCTGCACATGCTCAGTACATTGATGAGAGTATCTTAGCTACGTGTAACTAACTAACTGATACAACATACACATATGCCACGTGGAAATCTCGGCCTACTAAATTTACATTTCACCGAAATTTTATCACACCACAGCAATATAACTCACAGTAATGTGCAGTGTGTGTAAAGTCGTATATCACAGAGCTCCACAGCAATACAACTCACAGTAATGTGCATTGTGTGTTAGTGTATCAAAGAGCTCCACAGCAATACAACTCACAGTAATGTGCAGTGTGTGTTAGTGTATCAAAGAGCTCCACAGCAATACAACTCACAGTAATGTGCAGTGTGTGTAAGTGTATCAAAGAGCTCCACAGCAATACAACTCACAGTAATGTGCAGTGTGTGTAAGTGTATCAAAGAGCTCCACAGCAATACAACTCACAGTAATGTGCAGTGTGTGTAAATTTAAAAAAATTAGTAAGTAAAAAAAGTTTAAAAACAAGTTTTAAAAAGATACATTAAAAAAATGCACATTACCACTACACTTGGAACAACCAAGAAGAAACATTATTCCATGCTAAGGTTCAAAATATACCTTTTGAAATACCCTGTGATGTCTTCTTTAAGAAATGGTATGCCTTTACGGTGTAGTTGGAATATGTAGCCTGCTCAAGTGCTCCAAAGTGGGACACAGACGCAGCAAAACCCTCCATGAAAATTCCCACTTAAAAACCTCAACTTGTCACATCTCTTTTACAGCACTGTAACTTCACAAAATAGTGTCTAGGTCATACATTGGGCATATTGTTTTACTCAGAAGGTGTAACAGAATAATTTGGGGATTTTATGACAGTGGTACATATTAACTGTAAGAAATACTCAGCAAAAATGCAACATATATGTAAAAATGCAATTTTTTTACCCCTTTATCACAAACATTGACATAAATTGGTGAAAAAATGGTGACAACAAGTTAAGGCACAATATACACCATGTAAGAGACATGACCGGTGTATAGTCGCCATATGGGCAGTCGGACTCCAGGACAACCCTCCCACATACCTAACCCAATAACTCATTGACACGAAGGTATATGGGAAAATTTGTCCACAGCTTTATTAAAACAATCTTGAATAATAACAATTTATTAATTTCCATATTAATAACCATAACAAAAATAATTTAACAATAAACATGGGTCATTGCCCCCATACTCCGCCCTCGCATCCGAATCCTTCTGTTAATATAACAGGCAATGACCCCCATATAAATAACATATATATCATACATATCAACATATTCCAACATACCAACTTAAAGTGCCAAACATAAATTAACCATGGCAGGGGTATACCCGGATACCCCTGCCCCACCAGATTCTGAGCCACCGACAGGACTCGGAACCTACCAACCACCAATGACCACAGTTTTACGTCTCCATGACGTTCATCCTAGGGAGCCTATTTCTTCTCCTTCAGCTCCCTATCCCGCCACAAGCTCAGACCTTGACTCCTTAAGCTGTCTGAGCTCCGCCACCCCGAAGAAAAAGTGCCTTGGTTATGCCATCCTGCCAGCCCAGGGTCAACAGATCCCAACCAACTGCCGAGAGATGGACTCCATCCGAGCGGTAGTACCCCGGCAAACCACCTTCCAACTTGCTGTGCCGTACCACCACACCCCCTAGCTTCCGCACGAAGCTTGCCATCAAGCTATTCACTTTCTTCCTACACCTGTCAATAGCCTCCGGGTCCCTAGCGTGCCGCCATCGCCTCCTAGGGATAATCTCCGACCAGACCAACATCACCCCAGGAAGCAGGTCCCTTAAACTGTTAAGGTCCTGCTTCATCCACTTCACCAGCCGCTGCTGCGGAGTGAGGCCTAAGTCGTTGCCCCCCGCATGGAGCACCAGCAGGTCCGGCCTTTGCCCTGAGCTCGAGCTGCAGCCCTCCTTTCGGCCCAGAAGACAAATGAATGGCCCACGATCCATGCGACACGGCCTGGGGGAGAGAAGAAAACAGATTGTAACAGCCCCTTTTGTATCCAGCCCCCCGGGATCCTCGAAGGCCCCCCACCATACTACTCCAATAAACCCAAGCGCACATATGAACGGAACCGTACCGACTCCCATCTCCCAATCCGTTTCACTATGTCATCCCCCAGACCCAACCGTGCTGCCTCCGTAGCCGCCCCAATGCGAAAGGAGTGGGTACCAAACTTATCCGCCCTCAATCCCAGCTTTCCCAGGCCAGACCGAAAAACCTTGGTGAATTGGAACCGGGAGAGGGAAGACCCGTCCGCGTGTACCAGCAGCGATCCCCCAACCCCCGGCCTTCGTGCCATGTACCCCGCCACTGCGGCCACTGGGCACAGAGCGGAGCCCGGCAGGGCCCGCAGCGTCACGTCCCGGCCCTTGACTAACATGTCCATCTTGGATTTTGCCAGGTGTACAACCACCTTCCCTTCCAGCACTCTGACCCCCGACACCTGTACCCCCCCGCCGCAGTCCTCGTGGCACTGACCAACTCCCCTAACCGAAAGGCTCCAAAGAAGGCCAACAGAAATGCCACCTGGAACAACGATGTTTCGAACCTGTCAAAACAAATATTAGGCAATAAACCGACCAGGTCACCCAACCCTCGCACCGATACAGGGCGCCGAGTGTCAGGCCGCCTGCGGCCCCGCCGGTACCCCTTCAGTGCCTGCCTGATGACAAAGGCCTTAGTAAGGTCCTCTTTCCCGTGTAGGTTAAACCAGTCAACCACCGCCGGCGACGCCCCCTTCACCAGAAATTGACAGGTGTACCAGAGGAACGCATCCTTGAGTGATTCCCCCGCCGGCAGGCGGTCCAACCCATCCCATGACCTTTCCCAAGATTCCAAGACCTTACTGTATGCAGCCCATGTGGCCGACGCCAGCGAAGCCTTCACAAGTCCCACAAGCAGGTCGCACCGAGCCGCCAAATCTCTTCTGGGCAAGCCTGCCCCACCTCTTGCGCTTCTGGCGCCACCGTCCGGAATCGCGACCACTGAAAACGAGACAGAGCGTCAGCCACATCATTCATGAACCCAGGCACATGCGCGAAAAACAACATTTAGCGACATGCACAACAGAACGAAACGACGTAGCAACCTGACCACGGGTTTCGACGACGCCAATTGGCTATTCACAGTGTGCACCACGGCCATATTGTCCGAGAAAAAGACCACCTTCCGGTCCCGCAGCCTATCCCCTCACAGGGCCAACGCCACGACCAGCAGGAACAGCTCCAAGAAAGCCAAGTTCCGCATGAGGGGGCTTGTTCGCCACTCCCCCGGCCATCACTCCGCACACCAACTTCCCCCAAAGTAGGCCCTGAAGCCCATGCTACCAGACGCGTCAGTGAACAGCTCCAGTTCCGCAGCCGACACGCCCTCCTGCCTAAAAATCACCGTCCCATTGAACTCCCGCAGAAAGGTCTCCCATACGGCCAAGTCGGCCCTCATGGCCGACGATACCCGAATGAAGTGACGCGGGGATTGCACTCCCGCCATCGCTGCCGACAAACTACGGTTGAACACCCTACCCATTGGGATCACCCTGCATGCAAAATTCAGCATCCCGATCAACGACTGCAGCTGCCGCAGTGTAACCTTACGGGCTTGAGCCACCACTGTCACCTCCCCTTTCAGCCGCTGTAGCTTTTCCAACGGCAGCCGACACTCCCCTTGCAACGCATCTATCTCCAGCCCAAGAAAACTAAGGCACGGAGCCGGCCCTTCCGTTTTGTCCGCCGCCAGCGGGACCCCGAAATGGCCAGCCAGCCAGCCACCCAGTCGACCGTTCTCAGCAAGTGTAGGCAGGCGGGGGAGCCCGCCGGCCCCACACAGAGAAAATCGTCCAGGTAGTGCACCACAGCTCCACTCCCCGCCTCGACCCTGACCACCCATTCAAGAAACGTACTAAATTTCTCAAAGTAGGAGCATGAGATAGCACAACCCATTGGGAGGCACAAATCCACGAAGTACTCCCCGTCGAAGAAACACCCCAGCAGGTGATGACACGCTGAGTGGACCGGAAGCAGCCTAAACGCCGCTTCAATATCCACCTTAGCCATTAGTGCCCCGTGCCCGGCCCTCCTTAACAGCTCGACCGCCTTGTCGAATGATGCGTAGGAGACCGAGCACAAGTCCCTGTCAATATCATCATTCACCGACTCCCCTTTCGGGTAGGAGAGGTGGTGAATGGGCCGGAACTTCCCCAGTTCCTTCTTGGGAACCACCCCGAGTGGGGAAACCTCAGACCCTCCAGTGGAGGAGCCAGGAACAGTCCTGCAATCCTCCCCAACTTGACTTCCTTGCCCAGTTTTTCCCGCACCACACCCGGGAATTCAGCCACCGATTTAAGGTTGCGCCGAACCCCTGTCCCCCCCCCGGTTCCGGAAAGGGATAAAGAACCCCTGTCCAAACCCCGCCCGGAGCGCCGCGGCATCTGCCCTATTATCGTAGCGGCTTAGCCACGGCTCCATCGCGTCTAGCCTCACCGGGGTTAGGCCCCGGGGCAAGCGAAACTCCCCCTCCCCCCCCCAGCCGCGGTAGGGACTCCGGCGTGCCCCGACTTCCCTTTCTTGAAGCACCGGTTGAGCCCATGAGCGCCTCCGCAGCCCGAACACTCGTGCTTAAAGCGACAGGTGTTTCCCCATTTGCACTGGCCCTGGTTAAAGAGCCAGCAGAAGCCCTTTTGCAAGGCGGCCGACGAGACGGACTGCCCCTTTGCGCCGGCCGTCGGCTGAAAGGGCTGTGCTTTCTGCGCCATCATCAGCTTCATTCAGAGAGGCAGGTCCATTTGATCCCACCTCATACCTGGATTAGCCGCCAAACGCTGACGGAATTGCTTGTCGTACCGCCACCATGCCAGTCCGCCATAGGTGCGGTACGCCTCCCAAATGCCATCCAAATAACAAAAACAGGGAGGAGCACAAGCCCGGCGATTTCTCGCCCAGAACACTGGCCAACACGCAAAACGCCCTCAGCCAGTTACCGAAAGACTTAGGTATCTTACGATACCGCTTCTTTTTCTCTTCCTCCTCCTTCTTCTCGTCTTTTTTATCGTCCTCCTCGAGATCAATAAAATCCTCCAAAGGGAGAAGAGAAAAGATCTCGCAGAATTCACCTTTCCAGATTTTTTTCCTTCACCTCCTGTTTGAGGTGGACCCCCAGCGGACCCACAAACGACACATATGCGTGTTGCCTGGCTGCATCAGGAACCACCCCCCCAGCCAACTCAGCCCGCTCGCTCGTCGCATCCGCCCTGGTAACGGTCGTCGCAGTGTCCCCACCCGAACTCTGCTCCACGGAGGGAATCTCACTCGGGCCCACTACCCCGGCCCCCTGAGCCCAGACCTGACCCACACCGCCCCTCGTGGCACCCCCCACTCCCAGTGAGTGGAGAAGCGCTTGAAGTGTATGAACCAGTGCACTGGAGTGCAGAGAAGCACAGGACTCACCGGACAAGCCCCTCGTTCCCGAAGCTCCTGGGGCTGCGTTGTGCACAGTCCCCCAACCAGGATGAGCGACATCCGTCAACGACCCTCCAACCGGGGAGCCAACCCGGTGCCCAGCCACATCAGAGGCGGAGCGGCTCCGAGATCTGTAACGAGGAGAAGAAGTCCTGGGCAGAGCATACTGATCATGAGCAGCCCCCCCGTCCCGACCTTGAGAGCGCCCGCTGGACACCAGAGCCTCCCGTCGCGCGACCACTCCTTTTCGCCACCTAAGGCCCGATAGGCCCAGCCTCTGGGACTACGACTCCTCGCATTCCTAGCAGAGGCCCGCCCCCATGGAACAAGCCTGGGGGCCATGACACTCTCCCCCCCGAACTACCAGATGAGGACCTAG
Organism: Pelobates cultripes; assembly: GCA_933207985.1. Lineage (NCBI taxonomy): Eukaryota > Metazoa > Chordata > Amphibia > Anura > Pelobatidae > Pelobates > Pelobates cultripes. Next base: position 1,509,089 of record OW240923.1, on the reverse strand, counting down.
TGCACCGAGCCCTTCCCCTAACCCCCCCAGACCCCTGGGCCTTAACAGGTGATGGGCTGCTACAACCAGACACCGACCCTGAGCCCCCCCCAGTACTATGCCCACCTAGCTGCTCACCAGCGCGGGGTAATCCCCACCTCGGCGGGCTCCCCGGCTAGAAGAACCCCCTCCCCTTGGCACCTCTAGACCATCCCCAGACCCCGCTGCAGACCCATCACCCCTAACCTGCCCTGAACGCCCTGCGCACCTAGACCTCCTGCCCCCACCCGATGGCAAACCTCCCCCCACCGTTCCCAAGGACCCCCCTGGCCCATCTACCCTCCCGGCTACAGGCCCTCGCCCCTCGATCACTGTCCTGGTACTACCTAGCGCACCCTCCCCCCTAGGTCTCTCTGCACCCGATCCAGTAGGAGCCTGACCCCTCTCCATCCCCCCCCCAGGTCTCTGAACCCCGTGCCCAGTACTCATGTGCTGATCCGCGCCAAGGGGGCCCCGGCCGGAACCCCCTGCACTTGCCTGTTCCAGGGGCGGTCCACGAGCTCCTCCTGAACCGGCCCCGCCAGTCTCCGGCATGGGTGTAGGGGACGCCATCCCGGGCCGCAATCCAGCGTCACCTCCGGTTCCAGGGGGCCGCCCGATGTCTTCCAAGGCCCCCGCTCCAGGCGCAGCCCTCCCCGAAATGGGAGCCGCGCCGTCCACCTCCCGCCGGCTACCGCTTCTCCGACGTCCCGGTAACGCGCCGGCAGGCGGAGCCTCAACCATTCGGCTACCGGGTCCTTTGCGGCCTGGTCCCACCGCCACCCGGCCACTGGTACCGTCCCCACCGGACTCCGCGCCTGGGCTCAGCCGTCTCGGTGGCATCCGGGCCCGCACAGGCCGACCTCCGCTGCCCTCAGGATCCGCAGCACCCGCCAGGGCCGGTCCAAGTTGCGCCCGCAGCCAGTCCACGCCACGTCCTCGAGCCGCCGACCGGATCCCCTCCAACAGCTTCTCCATGTCGTCCATCGACGCTGCAGAAGGAGAGAAAAACAAAGGCCCACCAAGCCAAATCCGTGGCACAGGAGTGCACACAAACTCGGCAAGGTAGTAATTAAAAGTGAAAGATTTAAAATGGCTACCTATTTAAATAGCCAAGCCTACTTACCCATAACTCCATTCCCTCCTTGCTTCCTCCTATGCCCGCCTCCTAACCCCTGTCAAGGCCTTTTTTCGCTTAGCTGCGCTTTGGCTACATGGGGCTAGAAACATACCAACTTCTAAAATTGTTTCACATTTAAATTTTATTTTAGTCCTTGTATTTTGTGACCTGTAACTTTCAAAATAAGCTGAAATCCTACACATATGATGTACTCTATAAATCAAGACACATAAATGAATTTATTTTGAATTACTTTTTCTAAGCTGGACATATTATGCGCACGCTATTATTGCCAAAACTGTGAAAGTGTATTTTTTATTTTCCAATTTTTTGGCATTTTTATATAATTAATGAGAATGTATCTATGTATATGTGACATCAAATTAAAGCCCTGTCTGCCCTCTAAAAATCTGTATATAATATGTGTTGGTGCAATAAATTACAGATGCAAATTGCGTTTTGAATTCAAAAAGGAAAAATTCAAAAATGGCTTGTGCCCTTAAGCGTAAGACAAGCTTTTGAAGCTGTGTCCTTAAGGGGTTAAAGGAACACAAGCATGTATTCCTGACACTATAGTGGTAAAATAACTGTTTAGGTGCCTGGCATCCCTTGTCTCCCTTTTAGGCACCTTTTACCCTTTGCTGCACCGGTCTGGCCCTGGCTGGCCCCGCCTTTCTTTACCTCCATGGCTGAAATCATTAAACTTGATGATCTCAGCTAATTTAATGCTTTCCCATAGGAAACTATTGGAAGGCTATTGCACATGTGCGGAAAGACACTGCACCGCACAAGTTAGAATCTCCTCGTAGCGATGCATTGAATTAATGCACCTCTATGGGGTGCATTCAACGACTCTGTGCACAGCCGAGGTCCTGCACAATTTGCATCACTGACCCAGGAAGCACCACTACTGGCCATCTGAGTGACTGTACCTAGAGGTGTTCCTAGCCAGTGTTTTCTTTAAAATGTAGTTGTTCTGGTGACTATAGTGTCCCTTTAACCCCTTAACACCGTTACGGCGTTCTATGCCGTCCCGCATTAAATGGGCTTTAAAGGCGTTGCGACGGCATAGAACGCCGTAACGGCTTTCTATCCCAGGAGGTGAGATTTACTTACCTCCGTCGCGATCCTCTTCTGGAGGGCTGCCTGACAGCCCAGGCAGCCCTCCCCCGGCAAATTAGGCCCCCATGTGATCGCTTCAAAGAGCGATCACATGGCCCCCTATAGCTGGCTGTGGATCTGCCAGCAGGTGGACTGTCTGAAATGTCAGACAGTTCCCCTGCTGGTGGGGAGTGTTAAAAAAAACATGTATAAAATTAAAATAGAAATGTATTTATAGGGGGGGCGGACCTTGCAACTCAACATGAACGGACGCCATATCTAACAGCTCCCAGATCACACAAACTAAATCCACAAAAATCCCACTTTCCTGTAACCATCAGCCATAATACAAGCTACAGCACAAAAGCTGCACCTTTCAATGCCGTTCTTTCAACCGCAGAAGCTACAGAAGCGGAAACACAAGATCGGGGCCTACCACGCATCATCAAGCCTTGGCCTCGAAGAAATCCTAAGCGGACACCCGGCGAAACGCATAGACCAGACGTACCCGCTGGACATCCCTGACATACCAGAACTCACCCCGGCCATGGGAAGCAGATCCCAAAGGCACCAAGGTACCAGAGACAGGGATATAGGGGACATGTTCCAAAAGCCCGCCCACACCCAGCCGGCACAAGCGCTGGAGCATACACGGGCGCCCCCCTATACCCAGCAGTGCCCAGACCAGCCGGGGAGCCCCCACATGAACCAACCAGGTATGGCACCCGGGGCAGCAGGGCAGGGGCCCAACCTCCAGGGGCACTCTCCATTGCGACAGCATGAACAGCCACACACTCAAGCACAACAGAGCCAAGACACACTGGGGCACCCTCATGCAACACAGCAGGAATGGGCACAATCTCTAACGCAGCCCAGACCTGCCTCACCAAGTAACCTACAAACAACGCAGTCACCATTATTGGAAACGGATGATGATTCAGCCCCAACCACTAAAAGGGACCTGAAAATCCTGTTGGCAGACATCCACAAACTCCTGGCAGCAGACTCAGCTGTCCTCAAGACAGAACTATACAAGGTCTCAGAAAGGGTGAGCACCACAGAGAAAGAGGTGGACTCGGTCCACACTCACATGAACAAGATGGGAGAAGCTATTAAACAACTACAACAACAGCAAACTTACCTATCAATCAAAATGTCCACCATGGAAGACCGACAACGCCGCTCACACATCAAAATCCAGGGTATTCCCATGGCTATATCAACCGAAGAACTGCCGCAATATATCAGGCGCCTGCTAAACACAGTGCTCCCACACACAGTGGTAAAGAAAAACATAGACGGAATATACCGCCTGCCAGGATTCCCCCACCCGAAGAACAAAGCAGCCAGAGACGTCATCCTCAGATGCGTCATAGTGCAAGACAAGCTTCACATCATGGCAAGTCTGAAAAACAAGACACCACTAAAGTTCGAAGACTCTTCACTAACGGTTTTTTTAGGACCTCTCGAAAACCACCCTCTTATGGCTCAAAACCTACGGACCACTTACCACACAACTCCGATCAGCGGGTATCGCCTACAGATGGGGCGCAAATGGGACTCTAGAAGTAACCCATGAGGGAACTACCCATGTATTGACCTCAGTGGAGGAAGCACCTCCTCTTCTAGCCACCCTGGGACTGCCTAACCCGACGACTACACATCAGAGAAGCCCGCTCGAAGCGACATGGGGCCCTGAGAGCACCACTCAACACGAACCAAGACCCAGTGGATCACAACATCCAGTGCCGTGAACATTGGGAGCCGCTATGACTAGCTTTGCCAATACAACAGTTGCACACCTGTGCCTTAGAGTTCCAAATAGTCAATAACCTATAGACAACCGTTTGTGTCAATGGACATATAATCTCCTCTTCTTCCTTTCCCGATACATATGCTTTACCTCCACAGGTTAACAAATGAATAACCCATCCACAGAGACCCGGGCAGTACAACACACCATAGGCCCACACACAGCAAACCCAAACACCTGGCGTCCACTATACGATCACACCCCCCCCCCCACCCCCTAGGTCAGGGGCACCCAAGCTAGATAAACCACTAACAACAAAAAGCACCACACCACTAAGGCATATAGGCACTCATTCAACTCTGCACATAGGGCTAATCTACAGAACATGACTACACCACATACCTGTCCCCTCATGAACAGCCCAACTACCACACACTCACGCAAAAAGCTAACATCCCCAAGACTAACACACACGTATCCTGCAAAAGCACGCCTTGACTTAACGGTCACCCAAAAACACGAAACAACTGTATAACACTGTTCTTTTCTCTACATATTGTTCAAATTGTTACTGTTATACCTAAATTGATATTGCTTGACCCAAAATGGTGCACATATCTCACAGAATGATCTGTCACGACTGTATGAAAATGTGATTTTGATGCACCAAACGAAAATAAAGAATTTAAAATGAAAAAAAGAAATGTGTGTGTGTATATATATATATATATATATATATATATATACACACATGCATACACGTATAATTACAATACATAAATAAAATAAATAAAATAGTGAAACTAAATTTAAAATAAATTATATATTCATATGTAATTTCATTCTAACTGTATTTTGTTATTAATATATATATATATATATAACAAAATACACTTAGAATGACATTCTATAAATATCTTTCTATATATAAAAATACAAATAACCGCAAATATATATATGACTATACATACATATAATTACATAAAAGATTACATTAGTATACACATAGAATTTAAATACCTATAAATGCATTTATATTAAAATTCTATGTGTATATTTAAGTAATCTTTTAACATAATTATGTGATTTGATTAATTAAAATTTGATTGACATGCCTGACAACACAGGGAGAAAGTGCAGAGAATTTAATTCGCAAGCACTATATTTGACCCTGTAACTCTCCAAGACACCATAAAACCTGTACATAGGGGGTACTGTTTTACTCGGGAGACTTCGCTGAACTAAAATATTAGTGTTTAAAACTGGTAAATTGTATTACAACGATGATATTTTAAGTAAAAATGAAGTTTTTTGCATTTTTTACAAACTAACGTCACGTTTATGGACTATATTATTGTTGTAATATGTTTTACTGTTTTAAAACACTAATATTTGTGTTTAGTGAAGTCTCCGAGAATAACAGTACCCCCCCATGTACAGGTTTTATGGTGTTTTGGAAAGTTAGAGAGTCACATATAAGGCTTGCATTTCATTTTTTTGACATTTGAGACCGTATAGTAGCCCAGGAATGAGAATTACCCCCATGATGGCATACCATTTACAAAAGTAGACAACCCAAGGTATTGCAAGTGGGGTATGTCTAGTCTTTCTTAGTAGCCACTTAGTCACAAACACTGGCCAAATATAGCTTTTTTCAGACAAAAACAAATATGAAAGCTAACTTTGGCCAGTGTTTGTGACTAAGTGGCTACTAAAAAAGACTAAACATACCCCATTTTCTATACCTTGGGTTGTCTACTTTTTCAAATGGTATTCCATTATGGGGGTAATTCTCATTCCTGGGCTACCACACCGTCTCAAAGGTTACATTACTAATCTGGCAAATTTCAATTTGAAAATGGAACGATCTAAATTTGACCCTGTAACTTTCCAAAACACCATAAAACCTGTTAATGGGGGGTACTCTTGTACTCGTGAGACATCGCTGATTACAAATATGCACATTTTTTTGTAAAAAAAGTAAAACCTAACAGTATTATGACATTCACAGCTAAAATGTCAGAGGGAAATACAAATTTAAAAAAAAAAAAAAAAATCTTATTTTCCTCAAATTTTTTTAAATTTTATTCATAATAAATTATGTTCCATATATGAATAGTTAATGATAAATTAAAGCCCTGTTTCTCCTGAACAAAATGATATATAAGTGTTATTATTACGGATGAACAGACATATAGCGCAAATTCCAGTTTTTGTTTACGTTTTGATCAGAAAGTGCACTATTGACTCCGTCCTGAAGGGGTTAAAGACATATTACTGGGAGTATTACTGCTGTGGAGCTCTGTTATACCCTCGGACACATTACTGGGAGTATTACTGCTGTGGAGCTCTGTTATACCCTCGGACACATTACTGGGAGTATTATTGCTGTGGAGCTCTGTTATACACTCAGACACACCAACAATATCAAGATGGACATTAGAATAGAAAAGAGGGACACCTTGGAACCAGCCCTGGTTACTCCCCATATATATATATATATATAAATGCAGTATCCCAGAAATGAAACTAGATGTAGCAAACATTTCGCCTGATTTAATGTGGAGCTATCATAATCAATAACATTTTGTAAACATTTTTGTTGAGTTGGGGGAGCTGACTACGGGTTAGGCCCCCTGAAAAAGATAGTTAATATTGCATATTTAAGAGTAGATCTAACAATCAGAATAATCTTTTATTAAAATTCTTAATATGGGGGGGCTAATATGGAGGTATACAGCTATGCTTTCAGTTCGGCTAGTCTGGCCTGGAATTTTAAATTTACTTTGAATACTCACTTTAGTAAATAGCTCTGACTGTGTCGATTAGGAAACACATCTTTTGACTGGAGGGGAGGGCAGAGGAAGAAAGCAGGAAGGAATTCTTTAAAAGATTTTGGTAACACCCGTATCTGAACAAACCTGTCTGACGTGTCTCCTATCTATCTGTTTAATAGTATTCACTTGGGGAGAAATCACCGAAAAGGTAAAACATTTGTGATAATTTCCACTTGTAGCCATTTATTAATTCCAATTTTGTTCTGAATTTAGACTTTTTATTTAGTGTAGACTTTTGCTGGAATATATAGCAGGATCCTGCGGATACGCAATTCTTGTTTGAACGCAGTGCGGAATATAACAGGCATGCAATGCGGAATATAATTTTTTTTGCATGTTCAAATATAAACAACATTTTTGCATTAATAATAAATGTTTTGCAGAATACCATTAGCTGGCCTCCATAGCCACGCCCCCTCACTCCAGGAAAATATTTTCTTATTACATGTATGCACTAAGCTCAGCCACTGACCGCACTGAGTGTACCGTACTACAAAATAACCTGCGTTAGAAGGAATTGGCAAGGATGTCACTTCATGTTTACAGTTTCTCTCACTATCCATAGCCAGGTTGTGCAGTTGGGGCTGAGACTCTGTGCATACCTTTGATAACAAAGTCTTTCCAGCGTGAGACTGGCTTATGGTGTGTGTTGTGCAAAACAATACTGCATATTAATGATGGCAATATCTATCAAATGCAAGCTGTATTAGTGCCCAAAGTCTTATTTTTTTTTTATTTAGACAGAAGTAAAAGTCATTTAACTCCTAAATAGCAGATAATTGAGCAGTGAGCCTGCTGGCATGATCTATACACCAAAACTGCTTCATTAAAATAAAGTTGCTTTGGTGCTTCGATTATACCTTTAAATTTGAAATGATCGTTTAGTTCACACTTTAGTGCATAACACTGTAGGTTTTTTATGCATGCTATACAGAATGCTACAGGCATGTAATGCTAGTTATTATATATACAAACCAAAGAAAAAAAGTTACATATTAACCCTTAAAGGGACTCTCCAGTGCCAGGAAAACATATCCGTTTTCCTGGCACTGCGGGACCCTGCAGTGCCCCTCTCTCTCCCACCCCCCATCATGTGTTGCTGAAGGGGTTAAAACCCCTTCAGTGACTTGCCTGAATCCAACGGCAATGTCCCTCGGCGCTGGATCAAACTCCGCCCACGCTCCTTCCCTGCCGACGTCAGCCGGTGGGGGAGACTTAATGTGCATGTGCTGCATTAGCCGCGCGCGTGTTAGACATCCCCATAGGAAAACATTATTCAATGCTTTCCTATGGGGATTCCAGCGTGAGGACGTCCAGCGTCGTTTAAAACACTTTTCGTGTTCTAAGAACACGGAAGTTTCTCTAGTGGCTGTCTGATAGACAGCCATTAGAGAAGAACTTAACCCTGCAAGGTAATTATTGAAGTTTATAAAAACTGCAATAATTACAGTAGCAGGGTTAAAGCGGCACTGTCATGCCGAACTTACCCTTCCTCTTCTCCCCCTCTCTCTGGATCTGTTCTTCTTTTCTTCCTGTCTTCTTTAGTTTTCTTTAAAATCATAAGACAAAGTAGGAACTCTTTGCCTTATGGAGGATTCCTCCGCTTGACCAGCTCTGACCAGCGGAGGAGCAAAATTTGCTGGTCAGAGCAATTTTCCCATGATCCCTAGCTTTCCTCTGTGTTCCCGCGATGCTTCCGGTCATTTTACACGAAACTGCCGAATTGCGTTCTAACTGAATGAGAACAGTCTGTTCGTTTCTTTTAGAACGCAATTCGGCATTTTATTCGGATCGGAATTTCATTCTAATGAATGAAACTCCGATCCTATTCTTGCTGTGGCTGCATCTTGCAGCCGCTTAGTAGATAACTCCCTAATTCCCACGGTATCAGGGAGCTATCTACTAAAAGGCTGAAAGACCTAAATTGGTGTTTCAGCCAACTTTACTAATACTAAGTAAAAAATTACTTAGTATTAGTAAATGATCTGCCCCTACTTGCTATACCGCGAGTAGGGGCATGTCTGGTAAGCAGTGAGCAGCCTATGGCTGCTCACTGTAAAAAAACAACAAAAAAAACAACAAACTATTGGCCCCCACCCCTAAACAACGGGTGTGGGCCCTAAAGTAAAATAAGGGGGGAGACCTAATGTCCCCCCCCGGCCCCCACCCCTGCGCGGTGGGTGGGGGCCATAATGATAATGAGGGGAGGACCTACTGCCCCCCCCACCCCTGGGCGGCGTGTGGGGGCCCTAAGTCAATTTCCCCCCCCCCCACAAGGTGACTAGGGGTCCCCAAGCCCCTAGTCACCCACCCCCCCACCCAAATAAAAAGTCCCTACCTACCCCCCTCACCCTAAAAAATAGCGAGGGGGGAATAAAATAACTAATCTGTAAAATAAAATTAAACTTACCATTCGAAGTCTTCTTTTTTCTCAAATCTTCATTTTTCCCCAAAAAAGGCCAAATAAAAAACCATCATACCCGTCGAACTTAAAATAAAATAAAAATTCAGAGCGCAAAAAAAAAAAACCAGACGAAAAAGAAAAAACCCGAGCGCAAAAAAAAATCCATCTTCACCCATGGAGGACTCTGCGCAGACTGAGCTCCGCAGGGCGGGGGAAGGCTTATAAAGCCTTGCCCCGCCCTGCAATTAGGCTAAGAACACTCTGATTGGTGTGTTTAAGCCAATCAGAGTGCTCTTTGTCATTTTACACAGCGTGGTGAAAAGTGGTCTGGGTGCCTAGCGTGTCCCTTTAATAGGGAACACGTGGGCGGCAGCATTGTAACAAGGCTGTGTGATACAAATACAAACATACAATATTAAGCACTGTGCTCAAACTCCCACTACTCCTGGACGGCAACAAGGGCTATACTACACATTAGTCCAATACATACAATAAATGTATGTGCACTATTCCAAGTCCCTATTAAGGGTTAATAAGGATTTTGAAAAATACCCCTCTCTGTCTCATTAGAGATTTTAACCTAAGAGATCTTGCCTTAATGTGACACGTAAGCTTACACTTAAAGGGATATTATAAGTTCCAGAATACAAAGCTCTATTCCTGGCACTATCGCTCCCCCCTCCCTCGCGCCACCCCCCACCCAGGTAAATAAAGGGTTAAATACTCTTTATTTACTTGCCTTTTCCCATTGGCGCTGGGTCAAAGCTCCTCCTCTGTCCCACGACGAAAGGGCTCTATCGCTCACGCAGGGCAAATGCAGCACACGCATTAGAGCTCCCCATTGGAAAGCATTGCATATGCAATCAATGCTTTCCTGTGGTGAAAAGTCCAAAGGCACGTTTCAATTCAGGAAGCCATCTAGTGTCTGCCTGGTAGACAGCCACTGTGGACAGGCTTAGAGATGCAATGTAAACATGGAACTCTCTGTTACTGCAATGTTTAACATTGCAGCACTAGATTCAAAAGGGACACAGCCAGGGGCGGACTGAGAACCCTCAGGGCCCCCGGGCAAAATAAATCAAGGGCCCCCTTACAGGCCCCACCCATACTCCGGAGCAAGCGCCACCCTTGTCCTGCCTCCATCCACACCTTACACAATCTTTAGACACAAGGAACAAAAGTGCAATAATCCCTTCGAGGCCCCAGTAGAGACTACAATTGAGGGCTAATGGGTAGTGATGTCGCGAACCCGAAATTTTCGGTTCGCGAACGGCGAACGCGAACTTCCGCAAATGTTCGCGAACCGGCGAACCGCCCGAAACGCCATTGACTTCAATGGGGAGGCGAATTTTAAAACACACAGGGACTCTTTCTGGCCACAATAGGGATGGAAAAGTTGTTTCAAGGGGACTAACACCTGGACTGTGGCATGCCGGAGGGGGATCCATGGCAAAACTCCCATGGAAAATTACACAGTTGATACAGAGTCTGGTTTTAATCCATAAAGGGCAGAAATCACCTAACATTCCTAAATCACAATCAATATGGATTGACACCTGACATATGACATATTGACACTTGACATATGGATTGACACCTGTCCTCAGAGCCCCTGATGCACACGGACACAGAGCAGAATAGAGACTGGTCCCCCTACATAGGGTCACTTGGCAAATATGGATTGACACCTGTCCTAAGGATCCCTGATACACACTGACACAGAGCAGAATAGGGACTGTTCCCCCTACATCGGGTCACTTGGCAGATATGGATTGACACCTGTCCTAAGGTTCCCTGGTACACACTGACACAGAGCAGAATAGGGACTGGTCCCCCTACATCGGGTCACTTGGCAGATATGGATTGACACCTTGTTACAAACTGCTATTTGTAACGGGCCCTTTAAATGGCAAATTGCCCTGCTTCCCTGGGTTGTGGAGAAGCCTACTTGCCAGCCTCCTCCCGCATGACTATGGCCCCTGGGAGATTGTGAAAATGTATGCACTTTTATTTGGTGTGTATGGCCCTTTAAGACTGTCGGTGGGCATATTGGGGCTTATGGACTCTTTATGTGACTGGTGCTGGCCCTTTAAACACCTTTTTTGGGACATCAGGAAGATTGGGACACTGCCCCTTTAAGGCTGTGTCCCCAGACTTGTTGGGGACACGGCCCCTTTAAGACGGTGTTCCCTGTGTCCCCAGACCTGGTGCAAACCCTTTGTGCCTGCCTTGCTATTTCCCACTTGGTTCAGTAAATGGGAAATTATTTCAGCTGCAGAGACTAAGTCCCATTCAGCGATGGGACTTAGTCTTTTTTTCAGCCGTTTTTTCAGCCTTATTTCAGCTGCAGAGACTAAGTCCCATTCGGCGATGGGACTTAGTCTTTTTTTCAGCCGTTTTTTTCAGCCTTATTTCAGCTGCAGAGACTAAGTTCCATTCGCGATGGGACTTAGTCGTTTTTTCAGCCTGAAATAGACCGACCTCACAGCCCAAATCTATTGAACTGTTTTGGGCAGGAAAATGTGCTTGCGGTCGGTCATAAAGGGACCTCCAGCTAACTTTTTAACCCCTGGATGGATTTGGCTGATTTTTTGTTATGTTTATGTTTTAAGTGTGCTGATTCCAAATATGTAATTATGAAGATGGGATGTGTAGTTTTAAAGTTACAGGGTATGGCTAAAAACTGTATTTTTACTGCCTGTGTTTAATTATGTTAATCTCTTCCCAAACGCCATTTCGTTCAAAGTGGAGAGAATGTTAAAAAAATATATTTTTGTTCGGAGTGTGAGAAATGCTTTTCAGCCGCTTCTAATCTTAAGCATCATTTGAGGAGCCATACAGGAGAGAAACCTTATTTGTGGTGTGCTTAGTATTGTTCTGATCAGTTTAATACCTTTCGCGTCTCCTATCAGTGGACGTGTATATGGCAGCCATTTTAGGAACCGCACACCTGGGACCCGAGCAAGGTCACCTCGTTCAACAGGCGACAACATTTGTCCCTGGAAAACTATCCTGGACATTCTGTACAATTTGTATGGATATGGCAGTGATTTCTGTAATAGGGAGATGGAAGAAGATGCTTGGTCGGTCCTCTTAATTCAAATTTGGGGCACTGCGCGGTCAAGCTAATGTGCCACCAGATAGGAGTGGTGTGTTTAGTATTTTTCTGATCAGTTTAATACCTTCCGCGTCTCCTATCAGTGGACGTGTATATGGCAGCCATTTTAGGAACCGTACACCTGGGACCCGAGCAAGGTCACCTCGTTCAACAGGCTTGCAGCGTATCCTCCAGGAAGAAGAGCCCGAACCCTTACCGGCTGCACGTGTCTTACCTGTACATGGAAAGCTGCTGTGGTTCCTTGATGAGCCAGCTGCCCGTGAGTTAACATGTCCCGTGGAGAAGCACTCTGTCCTGTAAAGCCTCACCAAAAAAAAGGAGTGGTGTGTTTAGTATTGTTCTGATCAGTTTAATACCTTCCGCCTCTATCAGTGGACGCAGTACACGGCATTGATTTTGTAACAGGGAGATGGAAGAAGAGGCTTTGGTCGGGTCCCTTCCTTACTGCAAATTTGGGCACCGGGTACGGTCAAGTTATAATGTGACACCAGATAGGGAGTGGTGTGTTTGGGGTACTATTTTATCAGTTTAATACCTTCCTACGCCTCATCAGTGGTCGGTAAATAACGTAATTGATTTTGTAA
>OW240923.1:1483267-1495704 GCA_933207985.1 Pelobates cultripes | reverse complement strand
GATTCCTAAATCCTGAGAGTCCAGTGAATTCTTATTGATTAGCACACTCCACAGGATCTTGTATTAACATACAAGCTCTCAAATTATTACCCCACTGTGAAGCAAGAGGTTCTGGAGCTTGAGTCATCTGTAAAATGACAAAGATTCCGACACCATTGTGTGTGTGCATGTTCTGTTAAGTCTTAATATGATTTTTTATTTTTTTTACTTTCAAAATCATAAACCCTTTAACATGACAAATGTGTTGCCTGAATGCAATACTATTTACTGTCTAAGCCAAGCATGTCAAACTCGCGGCCCATAAGGACCATCTTTGCGGCCCAGCGAGCCTCAAGTACATGCTGGTGTTATAGAAGTGTAGGCACCTGCTTTCCCCATATTGCAGGTGCCTGCTCTGCTAACACTTACCCGGCCGGGGAGGAGGGTCAGTGAGGGAGCTCAGTGATCCTGCTCCTCACTGCTCCCTCGCGTGCACCGTCTGTAGTGAAGCTGAAATCGGACATGGGCTCCTAAAGGTAGGGAGCAATAAAGAAAAGTATGTGTGTGTCGTGTGTGTCTGTCTGTCTGTCAGTGAGTATGTGTGTCTGTCTGTGAGTGTGTGTGTCTGTGTGTGCGTGCGTCTGCCAGTGCGTCTGTCTGTGAGTATGTGTGTGTCAGCGGGAGGATCAGATTTGGCACAGGGTGGTACTTTGATTTAGTAGAGGGGGATGCTGTGTTTTTTTTTTTTTCAATACTTTACCTTTTAAAATAAACCTACGAAAATGTAAGGTATTTTTTTTTTTTTTTTTTGCGGCCCACATAAACTGAAACCTTGTTTATGTGGCCGTGCCAGACTTTGAGTTTGGCATGCTTGGTCTAGGCTGTCCAGCATTTCCAAATCTTCTAACTAACTAAGAACTAGAGGGAGGGTGTTTTTAATTACTAGTCCTCTACAAAGTGGTGCAGAGAAATCATCCTCCAACCTAAGGCAATATTGAGCACTTTTTCATGGGTAGTAATTATTATTCATCCTCCTGTTTATATTTGTTAACATACTAAATGTAGTGATAACAAAAAAGTAAAATGTTGTAAAATGCACTTTACAAAAAGTTCTGTATTCTTCCTTGCAGTAAGTGGCCCTTTTAATGCATTAAAATAGGTGAGTATAGTATGCCCCTGCAGGCATTTTCATGGAAACACTGGAGTGGCAGTCACTCAGACGGTCACTAGACGTGCTTCCTGGGTCAGCATCTCCACACTATGCATTGAGGCCTCGTGAGGTTGATAACACAGATTGTCATTGGCATTATTGGAAAAGCCTTTTTTATGGAGCTTTGATATTCCATGTGCACTAGCAGATCGAAGGGTTTGTTGGCGATCTCCTTGCACTGACTTTCGTAGAGGGGAGGGCTTTGGATGACTGGTAGGACTCTGTTCCTAAAAAAACAACAGGAACTTTTCATTCCTTTTTATTAATTTTTTTTATGGGACAGGGAGGATTAGGAAACAAAATAAAATACTTGATCTGTTTCTTTAGCTTTCTTCCCCAAACTCCGGCCCTCCAGATGTTGAACTACAACTCCCATTATTCTATTAATAAAATAGGCTGAGAATCATGGGAGTTGTAGTTCAACACCTATAAAATTGGGGGGGCGTGGAGGGGGAGGAGGAGATGGTGCTCCTCGCCAATGGCGCCAGAGACCCTAGGTACGCCTCTGGTGGTGTGAGGACATGCTGGGATATCACAGTAGTATTCCCTCTGCTCCCTGCTACCCATTTCCTCAGGGCGGGTCCTGATTTTTCAAAGAGAGACAAATCAGGACATGCGCTCTGTCACTCTCTCACTACGTCTGTAAAGTCTGCCTACCGATTAGCTTGTGAAGCTGCCTCCCTGAAATTAGGTGACCACCTCCCTGAAATGAGTTTTGGCATGTTGGGATGTCTGCATATAGTTCATTTAAAAAACAAAACTTAAAGGGATCCTATAGTGCCAGGAAAACAGGTTTGTTTTCCTGGCACTATAGGCTCCTTGAGTGCCCCCTTCCTGTGGGGCTGAACGAGTTAAAACCCCTTCAGCACTTACCTGAATTCAGTACCGATGTCCCTCGGCGTTTGGTCAGGCTCTGCCCACGCTCCTCCCCCGCCGTCAGCCAGCAGGGGAGACCTAATGCACATGCACGGCAATGGCCGCACGCGCATTACAAATCTGACGCTGGAGGTCCGTGAGGACGGCCAGCAACAGATAACAGACCAAAAGTCAGTTTGGATTCCGGAAGCCCTCTAGTGACGGTCTGTTAGAAAGCCACAGAGGGCAGACTTAGAGCTGCAACGTAAACGTTGTTCTCTGTTACTGCAATGGTTTACATTGCAGCACTAAGTGCAAAAGGGTCACAGCACCCACACAACTTTAATGAGCTGAAGTGGTCTGGATGCCTACAGTGTCCCTTTAATGAAAGGATTATTATACTTAAAAATAGTTTTGGAGTGACTGTTGTACTTTATATAATAAGAATAATTCTGTCATGTGGCAGGAAGGGACTGTTTGCTAGAACTTTAAAATTATTGTTTGTTTTATTTTGAGCACTTTTAATACATATGCAATTAATAAATCAATAAAAAATGTTAAGTAATGTTTATTTCCTTTTGTGAGGTTGTTTAGAAGAGTCCTAGACTCAGAGTAAACCTATATTTTCTGAGTTTGTGGAACCTTACACGCTTTATGCGATACAGAGGATAGCTGGTAAATACTTGGAGATAGCTATGATTCTTGTGTTTTAGTAACATGCGGCAAGCGATGGGATCATGGACGGCCATTTCCTGCAGCTGCTGCCAAATGGATTCAATCCAGACTCTTGCTGTGATCCAACTCAGACCAAACATCAAACCTGAGGCCAAGCAGTGGCTGATGGCGCTCCTGGAGGCCCCCGCAACAATCGGAGGTAAAATCCGCTACGTCCAGTCAGCAATATCCAGGCCACATTCACAGACGAGGCTTTTACATTACCAGAATTCATAATGTTTTCCTGTTATTATTGATCATAAAAGATTATATGTAATTTAGCATATTTGTGTTTAACTGCAATGTAGGTTATTTTAGCCTTATTAGTAAAGTAGGAAAGAGCTGATTCCCATTTATTTACATTATGTTAAAGGGACACTGCAGCTCATTGATGTGGTCTGGGTGCTGCAATGTTAAACATATAGATGATGGGGTTTTTGGAGTTGCGCAGTCGCTAACTGATTGAAGTTTATTAGATGTACACCTAACTGTGGCCTATTTCCCTGCAGGCAAATAGTGTGGATGCTCATCATTTTTATGTTTGTCATCCAGACAAGCTAAAATACCGACAATATTCGGACTCATTTGGAGCCATTTTGGCAAAATTTGGATATTGCTAAATAGTGTGGACACTGCCTCCTTATCTGATATATGCGCAGACTGCCCCCTTATCTGATAGAATATGCGCAGACTGCCCCCTTATCTGATATATGTACAGACTGCCTCCTTATCTGATATAATATGCGCAGACTGCCACCTTATCTGATATAATAAGAGCAGACTGCCCCCTTATCTGATATAATATGCGCAGACTGCCCCCTTATCTTATATAATATTCGCAGACTGCCCCCTTATCTGATATAATATGCGCATACTGCCCCCTTATCTGATATAATAAGAGCAGACTGCCCCCTTATCTGATATATGTACAGACTGCCCCCTTATCTGATATAATATGCGCAGACTGCCACCTTATCTGATATAATATGCGCAGACTGCCCCCTTATCTGATAGAATATGCGCAGACTGCCCCCTTATCTGATATATGTACAGACTGCCCCCTTATCTGATATAATATGCGCAGACTGCCCCCTTATCTGATATAATATGCGCAGACTGATCGCAGACCTTATCTGATATATGTACTTATCTGATATAATATGCGCAGACTGACTCCTTTATCTGATATAATATGTACAGACTGCCTCCTTTATCTGATATAATATGTACAGACTGCCTCCTTATCTGATATAATATGTACAGACTGCCTCCTTATCTGATATAATATGTACAGATTGCCCCCTTATCTGATATATGTACAGACTGCCTCCTTATCTGATATAATATGCACAGACTGTCTCCTTATCTGATATAATATGCGCAGACTGCCCCCTTATCTGATATAATATGCGCAGACTGCCCCCTTATCTGATATAATATGTACAGACTGCCTCCTTATCTGATATAATATGCGCAGACTGCCCCCTTATCTGATATATGTACAGACTGCCTCCTTATCTGATATAATATGTACAGATTGCCCCCTTATCTGATATCATATGCGCAGACTGCCCCCTTATCTGATATATGTACAGACTGCCTCCTTATCTGATATAATATGTACAGATTGCCCCCTTATCTGATATAATATGCGCAGACTGCCCCCTTATCTGATATAATATGCGCAGACTGACTCCTTTATCTGATAGAATATGCGCAGACTGCCCCCTTATCTGATATAATATGTACAGATTGCCCCCTTATCTGATATAATATGCGCAGACTGACTCCTTTATCTGATATAATATGTACAGACTGCCTCCTTTATCTGATATAATATGTACAGACTGCCTCCTTATCTGATATAATATGTACAGACTGCCTCCTTATCTGATATAATATGTACAGATTGCCCCCTTATCTGATATATGTACAGACTGCCTCCTTATCTGATATAATATGCACAGATTGCCCCCTTATCTGACATAATCTGCGCAGACTGCCCCCTTATCTGATATAATATGCGCAGACTGCCCCCTTATCTTATATAATATTCGCAGACTGCCCCCTTATCTTATATAATATTCGCAGACTGCCCCCTTATCTGATATAATATGCGCATACTGCCCCCTTATCTGATATAATATGCGCATACTGCCCCCTTATCTGATATAATATGCGCAGACTGCCCCCTTATCTGATATAATATGCGCATACTGCCCCCTTATCTGATATAATATGCGCATACTGCCCCCTTATCTGATATAATATGCGCAGACTGCCCCCTTATCTGATATAATATGCGCAGACTGCCCCCTTATCTGATATAATATGCGCAGACTGCCCCCTTATCTGATATAATATGCGCAGACTGCCCCCTTATCTGATATAATATGCGCAGACTGCCTCCTTATCTGATATAATAAGCGCAGACTGTCCCCTTATCTGATATAATATGTACAGATTGCCCCCTTATCTGATATAATATGCGCAGACTGTCTCCTTATCTGATATAATATGCGCAGACTGCCCCCTTATCTGATATAATATGCGCAGACTGTCTCCTTATCTGATATATGTGATGACAGCCTCCCAGTTGGATATTAATTGTGCAAACAGCCTTCCAGTTGGCTATGATATATTTAAGGCTGGGCCTGTAGTTGTGTAAGGGGCTTGGGTCCCCTTCATAAGAGCATCCAATCCTCTCCCACTTTACCGTGGTTGGTCTGGCGAGTCGCCAGTTTACCTGTTTCCTCGTGCTCCTGACTTGCTGTTCGTTTCGTTCCATCTGCCGACCGGTGGAACTCGCCTTCGCAGTATACAAGCACCATAACAACATATGGACAGGCTTAGCAATCACAATGGCTTTAACTGCTCTGATGATTGGGATGTTAGTAAAGGAGTTTAAAGGCTTACATCACTAAGCAGACAGGGAAACAGTGTCAAACAGGATATTAACAGTGAAATGTATCTCATCCTAAATCAGATATATGTTATTTTGTATTTGTGGGTTCTTGATACTTCTGTTGAAACTTTACTAGGGCCACATATTTTAGTTCATCCTGGTGAAGATAATGAGGGTCACATTCTCCTTCTTTCGGCTACTGAATGTCTTCTTCTACAAGCCACAGAGCACCTTGGCTATGCTAAGATGGATTGCCATGGGTTCATGCGCACATTTTGCTATTCTTCTAGAACCAACTTTTTACATTCAGGTGAGTGCAAGATTATTATTTTTACTCTGTTTAAAGCCCGTCTGGAATGAGTAAAACCAGCCTTTGTCTTATGTTGTGCAGATATTCTTATAATGAATGTGTTTAAATTCATTACAATTGAAATGATGTAACCTGAGACTCGGGATGTTTGTAATAGCGGACTGACCACGTTTTTCTTGTATTAATGTGGATCACCTTGAGATGTTACCTCTCAATGTGAAACAATGAAATACTCTGCTTTCTATAAATGAAACTGGGGAAAACCTTATTTTATTTTAACAGATAAAAGAGAACTTTTTCTGTCATTATCGGAGCAGCAGTTCCTGTTGAAATATGTTGTGGAAAATCTCAAAGTACAAGCAGAGACTTATATCCCTGGATATCCCGACTGCATCCTTTACCCAGGACAACACGTTGGTAAGTGTCCTGTTCCTGATATCTGCCTGATCTGAGAGGGCCAAGTTCTAGTTCAGACATGTCGGTTAGGACCTCATTCTAATATTCTGGGTAACTCTGTTGAACCGATTAGAGTCTCTAGCTATTTATTATATTCAGTGGTGCTGCAGAGGCTTTTAACTTGGGGGTGATTGACAAACAAAGGTTAACTCAAGTCATTTTTATTGTTTTATTCAGTTGTAAAAAATCCAGATAAGTGTCTTTTCCACGTTAACATGCAGAAAATATCCCCAAATTATTAAAATCGAATTTCTTTTACTGCCATAGTCAAAGTATTTTTATTGCACTGTGAAATGGTGGGAAGGAGTACTTTCTAAACCTGGGATATGTTTTTTACTGTCATACAATGCTCCCGGTTCATTGGTATTGTATTTTCTTCTCGAGTACAATGCAGTAATCATCTATTGAACAAACTTCCGATATGAAAGTATGGCGAAACCGACCTCGCCACTGGGCATTGGAGAAGACTGATTGCCAGCCTCCTGCCATGTGACTATGGCCCCTGGGATATATTGCTCTTTTTTTTTTTTTTAAATTCTTTATTTTTGGTGCAGTAAAGATTACAAACAATCCTGTGGTGCCACGACAGCAGACACAGGCACAATAATGTATACATCGTCATGGCTATAAACAGTTGCACATTTTTGAAATTATAAGACAGGTTGTATGCGTGGTTTAATTAGTTGCGAGCAGATTAGTTACGTCGGCAATTGTGAGATTCCTTCATAATGAATAACTGGAACCCAGAGTGAAATCTTTGCCATTAAACATGTGCTTCTATGTGAAGGCATAGGTATAATGCATGCTTGTAAATTGCTTGTGTAACGAAGGCGTGTTGTACATGAGTGCCAGTCAGCCAAGCTCAGCTTCAGTAAGTGGATAACTGACAGGCTATGTGATAGCTTGAATGGTGTGTGCAGTACAGCAATATACAGGTATGTAAGGTATATTGTGAGATTGCTATCTAGATAAGAGTAGTCAAAAAGTGGACATTTCTTTACAGTTCTGCGTTAATAATGAGTCTCTGTTTAGGAGGCTGCAATAAGGCATATCTAGCGTCTATTGTAGCAGAGGCTTTAAGTGTGTACCTCTGTGATTCTTGCAGTGTGGGTCCATTTTTTAGCCTATACCCAGTGCAGGGAGAGATATTAGAGGTGCGTGAGAGTCCCGCTGGGGCGCAGCACAGTGCAGCGTCGCTGGTTCCTGCTGTTGGCTCGTCCGCCCGTCGTAGTAAGGGTCTGTTCTGGTGATGTAGGTGAGGGGTGTTCCCATCTGATATCCTGGGGCCCTCTGTGGTTTTGGGTGGCTTTTGAGCCGTGCGGGGAGCCTGCCAGTCGCCGTGACTGCCAGCTCTGTGGGAGTGGAAGGTGTCAGTGGCCCGTCCCGCCGCCTCTTTCCAGGAGTGCATCCATTTTCACTGCTCTGGTCGGTCTCGCAACCCCGAGCAGGAGCTTGTGAGATGGTATCCTCCGCCTTTGGAGGAGGTTTCTGCAGCTGAGTTCTCAGGGTCTTTCCCCTCCGGGTCTTCTGCTTTGGGTGCTTGGAGCGGGCTTTGGGCCATGGGCGGGTGCCTGGTGAGTTAGTCGTCCGCCACCCCTGTTGCACGGTGCCGGGGACCCTGGGCTTGCGTCGCCGCTTGTCTGTCGGTGGGGCATGAGGGTCAGGGAGTGTATTCTCTCTCCTCTGCTCCCCGTGAGACTGTGCCTCTCTATTCTGTAGCATCCGCCAGAAATTGTTGAGCAGCTTATCTAGCCGTTCTTCAAGTGTCGCTTGCGGGCCTCGAGTCGCCTTCGTAGGTGATTCCGCCGCCATCTTAAGTTCAGTGGCGGAGCTGGGTGCCGGCCTCAGAATGGCTGGGTTATGCGGTGCTTCAGCTTGCCAGGGGTTAGTTGCTGGAGCCGGGATATCCCTCACCGGCGGGGGGGGGGAGAGGAAGGCTCGTGGGTGGTCCTCCGCAGCGATAGAGTCTGCTTCCCTGGTGCTTCAGGCTGGGTGATCGGCCGCCTCACCCGCGCCCTCGCCTCCAATTAGGTCACAAAACAGGCTGGTTGTCGCTGCAGTAGGCCCTGATGATGCAGCCCGCGTTCTTGGTAGCTCAGCCTTCTGTGAGTAGGATCGGTGCGATCTCCCTTGCATCCCCAACGTGGGTGGTGCAATTTTGGGGGATTTGGTAGCTTAAAATTTATGTTAATTTCGATTGAATTAAGGAATTGGACGGGAGCTCATGCTGCACACGTCTGAACAGTTCCACAGCCAGGCTCCGCCCCCCTATATTGCTCTTTAAAGACATGATTTGGGCATAATGGATTTGTGTTGTGCTGCTGCTGGCCCTTTAAGAACCATCTGGGGACATACTGTGGAGTTACTGGGTGGCCACCATTTCCTGTATCAGAAGCAACAAGGGGAGACACTAAGCCCCCCACCAGCACAGATGGGACCGTGGTCTCTGCACACTAGCTACAGGGAGTATGGACAGTCGGTCCTGCTCCCCAGTGGCAGAGTATTCTACCAGGAGGGGAGAGT
This sequence comes from Pelobates cultripes, assembly GCA_933207985.1. Lineage (NCBI taxonomy): Eukaryota > Metazoa > Chordata > Amphibia > Anura > Pelobatidae > Pelobates > Pelobates cultripes. The sequence goes on along the minus strand of OW240923.1, from coordinate 1,486,752 downwards.
CTCGTTCCCCCTCCCCAGCGGCAGCCTAACCCACCAAGGGGAGATGATAAGCCCCACACTGGTGCAGATGGGACCGTGGTCTCTGTGCCCAAACCATAGGGTGTAGGGACAGTCGGTTCTGTCTCCCTGCAGCAGTGCTGTTTATCCAAAGGGGAGACAGTCTGTCTTCCCCTCCAGCAGCAACACCAGGTCCAGAGGGAGGAGCCTTCTAACCCTTCTCCTCAGCTGAGTCCAAACCAGGCTACTCCCGTGGTAGCGCTGGCACCAGGGCAGAGTACCGCTGGTCTCTGCCCACGCAGCAACCCACCGATCCAGATGGCTAGTACTCCCCAGACCCATGGTGGAGCCCCTAGACATGGACAAGCTACCCACTACCCCAGGTACTGTAACTTTTCATTGTGGGTGGGCTGCACTACTAACTATATTTCGTGGGTGGGTTGCTGGACTAACCAAGGCACTGACCGACAGGAGGTCAGATACCTTGTTAGTCTTTTTGGGAAAGGGGAGAAATGTGGCGAAACCGACCTCGCCACTGGGCATTGGAGAAGACTGATTGCCAGCCTCCTGCCATGTGACTATGGCCCCTGGGATGTATTGCCCTTTAAAGACATGATTTGGGCATAATGGATTTGTGTTGTGCTGCTGCTGGCCCTTTAAGAACCATCTGGGGACATACTGTGGAGTCACTGGGTGGTCACCATTTCCTGTATCAGAGGCACATGGTGAGAACAATGGATGAAGCACATGGTAAGAACAATGGATGGCGGCCATTTTAACTCACAGACACTGTTTGGACTTTTCAACACGGTGCCATCTTGACGGTATTTGTTGCACAGAGACATCGTGCGGTGGTTTTGGACTATACAACAGGGGACACATTATACAGTGATTGTTTTTCATTTAGCCTGCATATGTTCTGTGGAATCTGCATTAAACTGTATTTTCCAAAGTACTGAACGGATCTGGGTGAATTTTGGATATACTTTTTATGGGGTTATTGCATGTTTTGGGGTCCCTGTGATGTGTTTTATGATACTGTATTTCTCTGCCTGTGATAATGAGATTACCCATTGTGTTCAGTAATCATATCACAGCCAGAGGGGAGGATTTTGTGTGGGAGTGTCTGGGTGTATTGTATGGATTGATTGGTTGTTTTGTAACGCCCTGTGGGCTGTACTATGTTTGTAGAATGTGAATAAAATAGGCTGTATGTGCCAGTCCAGTCAGTTCCTGCTTAACCCTCAAAGTGAAGTGTCGTCTCATTATTGGGGGGATTTATTGTATGCTGCTCCAGTTTGACTGCTAGGAGTGTAAACCTATTGGCATGGTTTTTCCTATTCGGCTGTATACAACATTCATATGCTTAAAAGTACTCAGATGCTTCTCCAGTTCGGTGATTGTGGTGTCTAGCAGAGTGCTTGGAGTCCTCAGGAAGCGCTAGGAGCATCCTTCAACGGAGGTACCCAGTCGGGGTGCCAGGTGATCCGTTACAGAAAGTTTTTTTGTTTTTTTTATTGCTGCACAATGTATAACTACCTGTCACTGTCTTTATTACCTCCTAAAGCATGCCAGTGTATTTCTGTATGTTAACACAGTAATCATGTTACTCTATTTCCCTAGTCCATCTTCTGCAAAAGCTGAAAATTGTTGTCAAATTCTACCCCCTTCATGATAAACCGAGACTGGACAGCTTAAAAACGAGATGGTATGCACAGTTGAACCTCGCACCCCAACCTATAGGTACGTCCTGTCTTTTAGATTTTAAGCACTTGCAGAGGACAGGACTTGGGTATTTTTTTTAATTTTTTTATTTAAATGGTCTGCGTTTATTGGAATTATCTCCATTGCTGTTAATATCAGATGGAATTGACATTCACCATGCTGATTGTAAATTCTCCTTATCAATGCGGCTAAAGAGGGAATGGACTCTGACTATCAGGAAAGCGCCTGCTTTTTCTGGAAAAATCACTTGAGAATAGATTCACATGAAACCAGGGCATCTAGGTAATGTATTGAGGTACATACTAGAGTGACTGAGCTACAATGATACAGCAAGCTGTAATAGTACGATGAGCTGTAACAATACGATGAGCTGCAATAATACAATAAGCTATATTTGGGGCTTGCAATTCCATGTCTAATGCCACCAGCCAGACCTTAAAATGTACTTGCCACTGCAAGCTTGGGGGTCCATGGCCAACTCACCTGGCTAGAATTTGTACTCCCCAAATGCTATTGGCCAGTGAGTTTTGTAGCCCTGATTATACGCTTTGCTGTAATAATAGAAAGAGCTGTTATACTATAACATGTAAAGATACAATAAGCTGTAACAACACAGTAAGCTGTGATAATAAAACAAGCTGTTATAATACCCTGGCCTATAAAGGTGGGCAATATAATATATGAATAGCGCTAGCTAAATATTCAGTAAATGTTATCCATCCTAATGTTATGTTCTTCATATATTAATCAGTTTCGTAATGCACATTGTGAATCTCCGGAATCGGCTGGGATTTCAGTATCAACACAATGGAGTACATGCGGCACAGTGTGTGAATATGTGCTCGTATAATCGATTTGTTATTGTTAGAACATATTGTACATGTTGTAATCACGTAACTCTCTCGTCTTCTTTTCCCTCCAGATGCTATCTGCTCTTATTTTGGGGAGTCTGTCGCTTTTTACTTTGATTTCCTTGGATATTTCACAGTTTCACTCATGTCGATGATGCTTCTTAGTTATTTTTGTGCCTTTTTCCAGGATTCATTAGATAAATATGTTGTTTTTGCTCTTTTTAACATCCTTTGGTCTACAATAACTATGGAATTTTGGAAACGCCACAGTTGTGTTCAAGCTTATTTTTGGGGAACCCTGCAGTGGAAAAGCTATTTAAAACCCTGTCGGGTTCAGTTCAGGGGAACTTTGACTAAAAACGCAATTACTGGGAAATGGGAGCTCTACTATCCTCCATGGAAGCGGGTGCTGAGAGTCCTTTTTGTGACTTTACCTATAGTTTGCCTGTTTTTGGGGCTGACGGTTGATGGAATGTTAATATTTCTCTATTGGGAGAAATGGGCTCAGGACCAGTACCATAAAAGCAATCAGTTTTTTGCCACAATCATGTTATACCTGCCCAGTGTTATTCACACATTTTTCATGGAGATTTTAAATGCTCTCTATAAGAAAACTGCTGCAGCTTTAACAGAATGGGGTACGTATAATGTATGTATTAAGGGGTGCAAATTATGTGTTACAATATGCAATAAAAAATACAATTAATTAATTTGCAAGTAATGCTCTAATGATAGGTTTTGTGGGGATATTTATGGGATAATAATAGTAACAGTGAGAATTGCCCACTATTTCAATTCTCAGATCCCAAAGAACGTTTATCGTGTTAAGTGGAATGTATTTCATATAAATAATCACAATGTATAAAAATAGATTTTATTTATGATAATCAATAATTAACAAATAATATTATG